>JAQQAE010009051.1:0-14823 GCA_029823295.1 Pseudamia nigra
GGTGAAACGTCTTAAACCAAATTTCCAGTCCAGTGGATGGAAGAAAAAAAAAAAAAAAAACCACACGCCTTGGATACTATGACCTGGATGACGGAGAATTTTCACAGACATGAGGCTAAGTGAGGTGACAAGGTTGTCATGCACACATGTGCATCCTGAAGGAACTTCTGCCTGTTCAGCCAGACCAATGGCTACACATGAGTCCTGTCCTAAGCCTGTTTGAGGCAGATGTGTGTGGACTCCACAATATGGCTCCATGTGAAACATGCACCTTGTGGGTGAATCAAGGCTCCAAAATTTGTAATCAAACTGGGTTGGTTTCCCTTGATAAACTGCTTGTAGTCATGCTTGTCATAATAGGGTATCATGCTTTCAACAATTGCTGCTGTTTTGTGCATGGCACCATCTTGTAGGAGTCATTCAGTCACTGAAGATGAGACACACATGACTCTGATGTAGTACACATCACTTTGGGGTTCTTTTAAGTCTACAAGATTCTAAATCTCTGATAGTTTTTAGTTGTGTAGAAAAAAACACAAGATAAATAGAATAAACAGCCAAAACCATTGACACCTTGTATAACACTGTGATCATGTGTTATGCCAGTGGCAACAATTGTTGCTGTGCTTACATTTATACTTCTTATGATTAAAAGATGCAACAGGCATATACTTTTCATTATATATCAGTAGTAGACCCTTTAAAGAAAATATGTACAAAATATTTCACTTATATCTGTTAATCAAGGTACTTGAATTACTTCTTCTTGTACACATTTGAGGCAGACGTCTCCTGGAAGTACAGGTATGAAGTAAAGAGGTCTGGTCATGTGACCATTCACACTAGTAACATAACATTGGCACAATTTAGAAGAGACAACCTATTCTTTTATTTTAAAACTTGCATTAGCTGCCCAAAGCCAAAACAAAATTTTTTGAGCTTCCAGAAGTTAAAAACGTTTACTGCTACTGCTCAGAACAAGAACATTTGCATGTTCTTGAAAGTAGAAAACTGTTTTACTTGAATTTTACTTGAAACCTCCTTTTCCATGGTGGACGTTACTGCTTGTGAATAAAAGTTAATTATCCTGAAGGCGGTTGAATCACTTTACTTGAAACTTGGTTATTGACTATTATAATATCTCCATCTTGCCAACCGTTTTGATCCAGATCACTCCCAAATTTTAATCAGTTGTTCCTTCTATCTTTATCCTGAAAATTTCATCAAAATTCATAAATAACTTTTTGAGTAATGCTGCTAACTAATATGCAAACAAACAAACAAATGCCAGCAAGAGCTTAACCTCCTTGATGGAGGTAAAAAGGGAACTAAGATGAGCAAGTTAGCAAACAACATGAATAAAAATGAGTAAAATAATAAACTAACTGCTTTTCAAATATACTAAAATGCACATGTGTTGTGTGGTACATAAATGGTTCAGATATTTTTTGCAGGTCTAGACACATCTTTTTTTTCTGTGCAAAAATAGCTCTTTAGATTGCAACAGTTGCCTGAGGTCTAAGTAAATTATTATTTTACAATACAATTTTTATTGTAACTGTTTTTTCTCATACTTTCTCCCCTCATCTACACACTATATTTCTGTAGTATGTAAAATGTTGTATAAAGTCTTAAGAGCATCCCACTCGTGACAATAGGTTTTATTCATATTGTAAATCAGCCAAAAAGAAAAAAATTAAGACAAAACTTAAGTAAATAATCTACAAATGAACAAAAAATTACTACGATTAAACAATATAAGTGATCAATGATGAAGAAAATGAAGAAAATGAAGACAATTAACAAAATAAGCAAAACTATGAAAAAAAAATAAAATCTTACTAGATTAAGACAAACTTGAGCAAAATAAACAGGAAATTCACAGAAACAACTTGAATAATAAATTAACTGAATGAAAATGGTAAAAAATTAACAAAATGAACAAAGTAGTCAAGTAAATGAATATAAACAAGAAAACCAACAAAAATAATATGCAAAAATGAATAAAACAACTAAAATATAAACCAAAAAAAATAACTAAATAATCTGCAATGCGAACAAAATTGGGCAAAAATGAGCAAAATCATTGATCAATACCACAAAACAAACAAAACAATCAAAAAATGAACAGAAATTGGAAAAAAATGCAAACATGAACAAATATATAAACAAAATGGATAAAAATGAGCAAAAAACATTTACACAATAATAAAAAATTAATAATTAAATTTATCTAACTTTGATTAAATTTGTCATGTTAGCATGTCAACTTTAACATGTCATATATCATTTGAAGGGTTAAATATTTTTTGTGGTCCCAGACACAGGTTTTGTTTTTTTATTTTTGTGCTTTCCAAAAATGGCTCTTTATATCGTTACCGACAGCTGGCATAGGACAACACACTGGAAAAAGTGTGATACTAGTCTCTTTTTTAAATTGATTGAGTGCGCAAATCTTTAAGTCCTTGGCTGGTTCCATGAGAAGATGGGATCCTCATATTTTTGAAAAATTGAATACTGAAATGATGAAAGTGATGATTTTCCACAGAACACTAAACTCTTCCTGCAATGTAATGAAAGTGCTCTGCAGGGTAACGATGACAGACTTAAGCGCCTTATTTAAGCACCTATCATTTAGTCCGAATGTGGCCCATAATTCTGCGGTGTGTTGGCACTGTGAGGCCATCACATCCTTTTGAGCCAGAAGCCTGAGCGATGAGCTGCAGAAGCTCCAATGCTCCGCTCTGCAGAGTCAAACGAGGCCTCCTCTGTGACTGAGTGGGTGCTACAACGGCAAGCAGAGAAGTGCCGGGTCACAGTAAAGGTTAACAAAATCAAGGCAGGGAATTTACGAGTGTCCGTGCTTCACAAGCGATGTCGCCTGTAGGAAAGGGAGGGGAGTGAAAAGACAAGGGTGGATGGGAAGATTATGGAGTGTGTGTGAGCATGTGTGTAGGCATGTGCGGGTGTTTGTGTGCATTTGGTAGGATCCGCGCCTACTTGGCAAGTTATACACAGCGACAAAACGATGAGGATCCTTTAGTGCGAGTGTGTGTTCATTTCACACACTGCTTTACACACATGCACTCTGTAAACGGACTTAAAGCAGCTCAGATAGCACGGAGAAAGACGACAGAAGCTGCGGGCAGTCCGTCTGGTAGTTCATGCTGGAATACACTCAGCTGTGGGCAGAGTACACAGAAGCAGTACTCCAGTAAAAGTGCTGCTACTTTATAATTATAATGACTCAAGCAGAAAAAGAAGACCACATAAAAATAAGTACTTGAGTAAGAATAAAAAAGTGTCACCTCAAGTCGTAAGTAACTTCATTACACGGAAATTAGTACCACTTAGTATACTGGTGTCAAATAGGAATTTGGTCATTTTTGTTTATTTGAATGATAATTTGGACATTTTTATTGATTTTTGTTGCTTGTTTTGTTATTTCTGTAGTTTGATTTTTTTTTTTTTAAGTTTTGGGGTGCCTGGATCTCCCACATTCATTTTGCTTTTCAAACATATTGTAGCAGTTAACATCTTAATGTTGAATAGTTAATTGCCAATTTTTCACTTGCATTGTGGAGAAAGAAGAATTTGATGGGGGACTATTTCAATAAAATGTGTGAAAATGAACAAGATAATAATGTGTAAAAATGAACAAAATGATCTCAAAAATTAGGAGAAAAAATGACAAAATACTCATGAAAATAAACAAAAATTAGCAAAATAACTGAAACAATGTGCAAAAATGAACAAAAATCAGGAAATTCAAATCAGGTAAATGCAAACAATATAGTCAAGAAAACTAGCAACACTGATCAACATAATCAAGAAACTGAACAAAAATCAACAAAAATGATCAAGAAAATGATAAAATGAAAATAATGAGTAAAAATATGCCAAATAAACAAGAAAAAATGAACAAAAACAAAGAAAATAAGCAACAAAATTGACAAAGTAATTAGAAAAAAAACTAAACAAAAAACTGAATGAAACAAAGCATGAAAAAATTAACTTAAAATGAGTAAAGCAGTCGATTTTGAACTGTTGTGAACAACAGCATATGCTGTCCATCAAAATGAATACAATTCACAATAAATCAAAATTAGCAATATCTTCTAAAAATCAATGATTGATTGATTAATGAACAAATAAAAAAATAAGTGAACCCTACAATCAACACAACTGCCATTAACCATGTAAAGCAGCATTTTTAGAGACAAAAAAAGCTACTTATCAGCTAAAGTAAAGTGTTTTACTGGCGAGGACAAATGCTCATTTTACAAATAATGAGGGGGGCGAATTCCCCCCCATCTCCCCAGAAATCCATGCCAATACTTGAGGGTGTTTTTTTTGCCATAATATGGATTTGTACAGTAGCTGTAGTAGCACTAATAGGGCCATGGATTCTGTGCCCTCCATTCCTCTGCACAAAACAACTGGTGGACCAAAGCACACGTGTTCTCTCCCAGTTTGGATGTGTTCAGAATTCATCCACAATGTTGGAAATAATAAAATAAAATAAAAAAAACAGGGGAGATGGTTTGTCCAAACTTTGTACTGGCAGTGTAATTCGCCTTCATAATACAAATGTATGGAATTAAAGACATTACATAGCAGCTCTTACAGGCTCAGACTGTAAACTGTGCACAAATGACAGACCCATGACCATAAATCACCAACACTGATGATTGTGGCCCCACACACTCTAAGCAGGAAACAAATAATTTCCTGTCCTGATGTAAACAGTACTGCTGTAAGCAAAGATGTAAAACATTACTCAGAAAATCTCAAGGCTCATGTTTTTATCTTTAAAGATCCCATTGTGTGAAAATCCACCTTTATTTAGTTTCAAGGTTTCCATAAACTGATGTGATTTAAAAGAAATGGTACTAAAATAAAATTCTACCTTAGTGCTATGAGTCTTCAGAAGTCTTCACAACAAGGTGGACAATGTTAAAAACAAGCCATTTTGAATTGTGATTTGTGGCATCATAAATCATAACCAATAATAGTCAACCTAAAATTCATGTCCATCCCCCATGAGCCAATAAGATCATACATTTTTGAATTTTATTTTGTGTCAATTAATTAAAAAAAAAAATGCAATGGAAAATGGCTGATTCCAGTCGTATTTGCCTTTTTCAAAGGTCACATACTGTGAAAATGCATCTGTATTGGCTTACCAACATCACATATCAAAAGCAGTTAATCATAAAAGGCACTAGTGACACTGTGACCCAGTAGGATTCAAAATAAAATGTCTAAAATATTACAAATAAATATTAAAACATCAATTTACAACCAGTCATATTTAAGAAGATCAGCCAGAAGATCACCAGCATACAATTTTGACCTTTGACCTTGAATTGGAATTGGGGTTGTAAACAGGCTCTATGATTATTTGCTGAAATGCATTGAAATTTAGTGATAGTGACAACTAATATGACAAACACATCACACACTGAATCTCCGCAGAGATAAGACGTGTTCCATGGCCGTCTATATGCAAAGTGGGGCCCTGTATTTTGGGAGACAACGTAGTGATAGGACATGTCATCATGGTGGTTTGTAGACGGTTCTCAGCTCTCTCCCCCATTGATAGCTCCAGTTTGTCTGGAAGAGTTTATGCTTTGTGATAGTCTGGCAGAATCAAGGATTTGTCTCTTTGGACCGCTTGGAACCCGTACAGTGTATCAGGTTCTAGCAGCATGTGGTTTAAATTTGATCCCTTGCAAAAGTGCTTTCATTTCTCTTGATTAATGTCAAACAGTGCTAATGCTATTATTCTATGCATTATCAAAGTAACAACAGATGATATAAGTGGCTAGTTTCCAAGCAAATGGGTTGAATGTCCACTGCCACGTTCTGGCTCTGTGATTCCTCGCTGGTATGTTTTGTTTTTTTTTTCACTACAAATACATTCATCATTTTTGCATCTAATAACACATAGCATTGAATTTCCCTTTCTTATTTCTGCAGTGCTACCCCTGAGGTGAGTGCACAGTAGGCATCAATCTGCCTGTCCATCTAGCCGCTGTGGCGCTGATAGCCCGTCTAATTCAGGCAATATTTTGAGTTTCCAAAAAGCTGTGGGGGAGAGTCTGTGGCTGATGGCTCCATCCTGAGCTGAGCACCATCCATCTCCCCCTTTCCTTCCCGCTGCCTGCCGACCCTCTGCCGAGTGCCGCTCCACTTGAGATCCATTCGGAGAGCATATTTGCCATATGACTGCGAGCTCTGTGTACCATCCATTATTGCTAAGGCAGATACCTTGTCATCAGGAGCCTCTCACGCTGGCATAAATCCATGGTCAGCAGTAAGTCTAGGTCAAGTGATTTATACACTGGGGCACGTAGTATGTACACTCGCCCCTCACTTCTACAGACATATACATAAAGGTATGTTCAAATACATCTGCCATGTTCCTTCTCAGGGCAAGCTATGGAAACCTGTTACTGTACTCACAAAGGTTATAATGGGAGTCTTGTTTAAAGTACAGGGGAATCTGGTCAAAGTCTGTCAGAGGTCACTTTCTGAGGAACTGCAGAACCCGAGGGAGTGAGCACTACAAGTTCTTCTCCTCCTTACTCTTCTTCGCATCTGAAAACAGACAGAGGAGGAGGAGGAGGGGGAGGTACAGTGTGAATTGCACAGACACACTTATACTCACGCATCTTTCACATGCATGCACGTGGTGTGGAAACAGAGAGCTGTGCAGGGACAGGAAAGGATGAAGTGCTAAGCAGGTTGACTATAATCTCTGGATGAGAATTGAGGAGATGCAGTGTGTGTCCCAGAGGCTCACTTGTAGCTGGTGTGTAGAGCCTCTGGTAATACTCTGGCATTACAATATTACAGGCGGGGAGACCTCACTTTTGTCATTTGGTTTGTTCTCAAGGCCAATGTGATGTTAAATGAGCACTGTAACACCACACTTGAACAACTGTTACAAGACTCAGTCAATATGACCGTTATGCTCCTGCACTATCATTCACATGTGGATTGTATCAACAAAAATAACAGCGCAAAATGTCAACATTCTAGGCTGAACATGGATTTAAGGGGTTTCAAAACAGCCAAATAGCATCATTTCCATCAAACCGACCACAGAGTGGCGTGGACAAACTACTGGCACTCTGTCAAAATCACATCACAACAGGGAGATGCAATGATCCTTCTGATAGTGGTCACTGTCTGGTCTTCAAAAAATACAACTGACAGTTGCTTGTCTTAGCTGTAGCCCTCACAGCACCCCTGTTGTTCATCATCAGACTTCAACAATATTGACTTCTGTTGAGGAGATTAGCTGTCAAGCTTTTATTTTGTTAAGGGATCAAGGTCCTTCATGTTCTTACCTAAATATAACTTTAGTCCATTGCAGGTTTGAGATTGCTGGTGCAGGTGGTATTTCATTTATGAGCATGCTCGAGGTCCAGAATGCCACAGCTTGACCACTGGGCTTTAGAGGGATTATCTGATGAATTCATGTTTTACAGCAGCTGTTAGTGAGAAGTCACCAGGGGTCTAAAAGTGGATGTGAAAGCCATCCACCAATTCTCCCCAGTGGTTACTTTGACTTTTTTTATTAATCTAAAAACCTAGTATGTACTATATTATAAAACATTACCCTGATGGCACCTAGCTACCACCAAATCAAAGTTCTGACTTGGGTAGAATGGGAATACACACGACGGTACTGCAGTGCTGTGATAGGGTGTATCAAACTACACCCAAAATTAAATGTCCTTAACCCTGTCTCTGAGAGCATCAGGTTAATGGTCCACATGTCTACGTTGATAAGGATCTCCTGCAAACCAACTATGCAGAACCTTTTTGGTCATTGGAGATTTTGATTTATGAGGCACAGGGGCAGGATTGACGACCTGCTAATGTCCACTCAGATGCTTGGATTGCCATCACCATTCACAGGAGGCCAGTGGAGCAGAACTAAATGAGACTGAGCTGGAAATGTCACCTGCATGCACAACCTTTCATGCCCCAGAGCCCTTCTCAGAACTGTAAACTATCTTACACGCCACTGACCACTTCCATCGATGGCTTATGGGAGAATCCCACCAGCAAAACCAGCATCGCCCACACTTCACTGTAAATCAAACTGCTATCTAAAGCAGCAGGAATCAGCCTTACAGCAACATATGGGAAATCCCCTGCACTGCAGTATTCCACTGGAGGTGGTGCAAGACCATAAAGGTCAGAGGCTACATGTGTCAAACTTCATGTGGGTTTTTGTTACATAGTGTGCAAGTGAAGAGGAAGTCTTGTCGCAGGCTCGCTTCTGTAAGAAAATCCTAGTTGACAGAGTTCAAATTATTGAAAGCTAAGATGCTCTGTATTCAGCAAATCATAAAGCCAAGTAGTGGTTTAATATCATCACCCTCAGAAATTATTTTAAAATGTGCATTTAGACCTCTTAATTAAGTCTAAAGTGAATAATGTACGTAGAAGCTCAGATTGGCCATGCTTGCAGCTATTTTTAGTGCCGTTACATTGAAGCCAAAAATGATGATATTCTAAAACCAGAATATAAAAAAAGCTAATTTTCTGATGACAACAGATTAGTTTACATGTAGATAAAGCAAACACTGTTATCTTGAGACAATGCATGTGTTTAAATGAAGTTTCAGTGGTTTGTGTTGGTGCCTCAGACACCAACATGTTTCTACAGACTGAGGCAGAGGAAGGTTTTATTTACTCAAGCATGATTTAGTGTTATACCACAATTATTATTACCTGTAATGTTTAATTAGACAGAGATCAGTCAACATACCATGTCAACATAACGCCATAACAACTGCAGCAACTGACTGAATCATTCTCCTTTTTTACTGCACCTTTTGATCATTTATCAACTACAGATCAAAACTCATGCACGTGTACTTTCTGCAGAATGGCCACGTTCCATTGAAACTGTTCAATGGCCATTGTCTGATTCTCATCTTCAAGGTTTCCATGCATTTTCAGTTAAAGACAGATATTGACTGAGGCGATATCTCAGTCATTTTGGTACTTTTTCCTGAAAACCAGCTGCAGCATGGACTTATGTGATCAAAGCGTGCGTTCCAGGTTGCATTTCTAAATTCAATGGGGAACTGTGTGATCTCACAGTGGTTTAAACCAGTGTGACATTATTTATCATGGTAGCAGCTTTGAGCTTGAGGATCACACATTCAGCATTGGTTTCCTACCTTGACATCTCCTCTGCCTCCCTGAATATGTCCACAATACTGGAGATTGTGGAAGACATGAATATTGTGTCATGAAATATTATTTTGGAGATATGAGGCACAATTAACTCTTCCAAAAGAATTCATTGTTCCTGAGCCCACATGGTGATATTTGTTACAGAATGATGTCGGTTTTCAATGCAGTGCCGCCCAAGTGGTCAAAGGTCACGGGCATTCAGTGTTTATTTTCAGCCATGTCGGTTACTTGCAGAAATTTCTTCAGATTCTCTGAATCTTTTGATGATATTATGGATTTGACGATATTATGGCTCAAGTTTTTCACAAAGCGCAGAACCTCGCCACATCCTTGTTTGTGAATGACTGAGCCTTTTGAGGAACGCTCCTTTAATCCTCAATCATGACACTCACCTGTTTCCAGTGAACCTGTTCACCTGTGGAATTGTTCAAACATGTGTTTTTTTGAGCATTCCTCAACTTTCCCTGTCTTTGCCAACATCAAATTCAAAACAAGATAATATTTGCAAAAAACAATTAATTTTATCAGTGGGAAGATGAAATATCTTGTCTCTGTAGTGAATTCAGTTGAATATAGGTTGAAAAGAATTTGCAAATCATTATATTCTGTTTTTATTTATGCTATACAAAATGTCCCAACTTCATTGGAATTGGGGTTTGGATATTGTGATTATTACCATTTGCATAACATAACTACCATGTGCAAACACCCAAATCCAGTGATGTGACAATAGCGTGTACCAAAGTAAATTTGATTTTACCTGGTTGGTTGCTTATGGATACAAACCCTCACAAACATTCTCTGGATCCATCATACAGAACAATTCAGTGTTAGCCCATTTCATACAAATACCAAAATGTGCAACAAAGACAACTTCTTTTTTTGTATGACCTGGAACACAGTTTCATTAAGTTTAGGCATAATACGACTTAGTTAGGGTTAGAGAGAAAAGGTCATGGTCATGAAACTAAACATGAAACTGAAAGCATATGAAGCTGGACTCTGAGCTGGTCTCTTGAGTGAGATGAGTTGTGTTACATATACCACTGTAACCACCTCATCTACCTCTTCCTAAGTTTTGTTTTGTTTAACCATCACAAAAACCCTGCAGGGCATTTACACTGCATTTGAAAATGAAAGAACTGTCTACCTGTGGATTTGTACACAGTGTAGTGACAATGGGCTGTCCGGTGTGTGTCTGGAGTTTATTCAAAAGTAAACCACATCTGAGCTGGACAAGACGAAGCCACATAAAAAATTTCATAAGCATCCACCCACTAGTGTAGGAGTTATCTTGGTAACAAACAAATGGAGGCAAAAACCTAACCTCCTCCTCTGAGGTAATAAAAAGACATGCCCAGTGTTAGTTCATAAACAGCCCTGTCTTTATGTTTAATGTGGAAGAACAGGATATCAGACAGCCCTTCGGTATAGACTAGTTTCCCTGTAACAAAATACAGAATGATCTCATCATACTTTATCTTTTGGGCTGTTGCTCAAACCTCTCTGTAACATTATGACATGAACCATTACATACAGTGCCAAAGGCCTGTCAATGTTGCACTTTATCTATATTCCAGAAAACTCCTTGTTGATATGCTTTTTGTTCTGTTTTTTGTGTATATATTGTGCTGGTTAATGACATGCATACTGTCATCTCCCCTGTCCCACCTCAACACCGACACACACCCTCCCCCAGAAAAAAAGCAGCATCCTCTGAGTAATGAGACATCCCTGGGGCCATGCTCAATGTCCTGCCACTTAATGTGACATGAATCTCCCTTGCTATGTGTGATCGATCTATTTATTACCCTGTTTATGTAAAGCCAAGGAAAGTCTCCCGATGCGTGCTTTCTTCAGTCTGAAATATCAATGGCCATCACTCACTTTTTATTGCTTTTTTCATCCTTTCTGGTGTTGTGGCATTTGCTTTGTTGTGTGTCAGGGGTAGGATATGGGAAATGGAAAGACACTGCAGCAAATCTAAAGGTATATGTGTCTCTGCTTCTATTGAATTTGTGGTATTTGCTGATAGTCAGGAATCAAGTCAGTACAGTATATTGCTAAATTATGTAAACAGGAGAGTAAGTGATGTGTAATATACCCTCCTCTATTTTAAATGACATTAGTTTGTTTATTCCAGATATGTAGTACTGTACTTCAATTCATAAGACAGTAATTAACAGGAACAAAGAGAGAAGAAAGGTCAAAACAATAAGCACATGACCACAAATCAAAGGAGCACAGTTATACACTGTCTCAGATGAAAGATGGCAAAACAGCAACATCTTTGATTTTGACTTGAAACACATTGGTCCTATGTCACACAGTAAGAAAGAGTCAATGACATCTGCTGTCCTGGCCTGAGACCAAAGACAACATGGCACCAAATTCAGACCATGTCAGAAATGTAAGATGATCATCTGACAGTGTGGCCATTGCTATGACCACAGCAACCAAGAGCAATTCAACTTGAAATGACAGATGTACTGCCTTTGCTACAACTAGTATCCTCACACTTTCTTTGCAAAATTGCTGAAGTCACGACTACATTCACAGTGTCCTCCATCCGCAGGCTTTGAATCCTTTCCGTACACCTATACCTTAAAGTTGTTTTCACACCTGATAGACTTGGTACAATTGGGGACTCGGTTCGATTGGCGTTACAACATTCAGCCGGTCCGAGTTTGCTTTCACAATGCACTTTGTCAAACGTACTGAACATTTTGAATAATGTATTGTCCTGCTCGTCTGTCGTGTGCCAGGAGTGGCACCTAGTTCTTCATACCAATAAAGCTTGTCCTTTTTTTCACCTGAACTGAGACTTCTTCGAAACATGTCACATATTTAAATTATTGGTGGAGTTTTTTTTACGTTTGTGGTGCTCTGCTCTACTGTACGGGTGAATCTCACAGCCTCCATTTTCCCACTAATTAGTTTGAAAACTTCATACAGGTAGTTCTTGTGAGTGCTTAAGAGCAGTTCTCATATATATTCATCTGACCATCTTCTATGACCACAAGTCATTTTTCCCAGCTATCATTGCTACATGTGCATTTGTTTTGGTTGTATATGCCCACAATGCCCTGTATTGTAGTCCACTTCCTGCATTTGGTTCACTTGAAGTGGACTGAGACCTACTACGTTTTTAGGCAGACTACAGTTCGCTTCTTTCTTCACCAGAGTTCGATTGCACATTCACACATCCCCAAAAAAACGCACTTCACAAACAAATGAGCTAGAGTTTGATTAAACAGGGCTGGTGTGAATGGACCTTGAGTAGAAGTACTGTACAGGAGGTTGATGAAAAGGTCAGATCAGGGGTCAGTAACCTTTACAAACTAAGGAGCCATTTTTGAACAGAAAGGAGGAAAAAAAACTGTGCCTAGAGCCGCAAAAATATTCAGTCTCTTGATATACCGCATGAAAATTGGCACTTTTTAGCTGGCAAAAAGGTAACACCAATTTGTTGTTATTTTATTCATTTTTGCTCATTACCTCCACCACGCAAAGCGGCAAAGGTTATGTTTTCACCAGAGTTGGTTTGTCTGTTTGTCTGTGTGTCAGTCTGAATATTCGTATCATAACTCAAAAACTTCCCGTCTGATTTTGATGAAATTTTCAGGAAATATCTGAAATGGAATAAGAAATAAGTGATTAGATTTTGGTGGTGATCTGAATCACCATCTTAGCGCACAGCATTTTTTGCACTGACCAATTAGAGGCACAGGTCATTTCAATGCTCAGTTGTCAGTGCTCACTTGTCAACCAATCAAATTTGAGAAGAGGCGGGACATAACACTAAAGTTCTCTGCACCATAATGGAGGAGAAACCATGGCAGAAACTGACTGGCAGCTTGGTTTATGATCTAATATTGAAGGATTTACACGATTTTATGAAGGAAGCGAACATCCATAACATCCATTACAGTTTGAAATGTTACTGTGTGAAATGGACATTTTTACGCGACACCGTCATACAGCTACAGCTGCACGTCTGACTCGTTGATGAGACGGTGACTACATGAGTAAGAATATAAGCAGTGAACTTAAAAGTGCAAGGTGTGACGCGATGTCATTAACCTCTTCCTCTGGGTTGCTCCCGTATCTGGGAGGAAAGCCTAATTTTACAGCTACTCACGGCTCCTGCCTTGAAATCAATGAATAGAACTACACATCCTATACACCTCCGTAATGGTCAGAATCTCAGCTAAAACTGCATCTAAACCAATTTCAGATCAACAAACCACAGCCCACAGAACAAGTCATTATGTACAAAGAGTCAAAAGATAACAACTGCGCAGAATCTTTGCTTTTTCCTATACTGTGCTTCATAAACCAAACATAGATCGAGATTGGTTTTGTAGTCTTAGTATTAGTCGAACATAAGTCGATTATGCGTTTTGACTCATTTGGCCTGAGTGTATTGCCACTAAAATCGTCCGCTCTATTCGCACACTCGCGTGCATGCCAGGACTTTTGCTATCGTGCAGATGCCCGGCCTTAAGAGGGCTTCTAGGGGGCAATCCCAGTTACAAGCTCTGGTGTTAACCCGCTGGAGGACTCTTATCAGCGTCATGTCATGTTCGTATTTTCCTTGCAGTTCCGCCGACCCCCTCGCTGTCATCTCAACACTCTCCTAAGCTCCACCCTTGAAGGCCACTTTTATCTGAAGCGCTAAAGTGGCAAACATATTTGTCCAATGCTTTCCCACAGTCTCAGAGGTTCAGCACGAGACACAGAGCGGGAGGCATTGTCTCAGGTTTTAAAGGGATCTACAGGCTCCTATTAAGGAATCCTGAGCACAGGTGTAGAATTCAAGAGGGATGGGGGGTGGGGGGATTGGTCCCCCCAATAAAACACTTTCCTTTAGTTGATATGCAGCTCATTTGTCTCTAAAAATCCTGCTTTACGTCATTAATGACAGTTTTTATTATGATGATGATAATTATTCTTATTATTATATTTCAATTTTGTAGCATTTTTTGTTTTTTGTTTTGTTTATTTTGGTTCATTTTTGATTCATTTTTAAAAAAAATTTTGTTTTTGTCCTCATGTCCTGTTTTTTTCTTGAATATTTTGTTTATTTGCTTCTTCCTTAGTTCACTGTGGTTTATTTTTAACAGAAACTGCATTCATTTTGCTTCTTATTCTATTCATTTGTAATTATTTTCATGATTATTTTCTTAATTTTCCTTCACTTTGTTCACATTTATTCATTTTGAGTATTATTTTGGTCATTTTTATTATTTTTTGTTTCATTTATTTTTTGTCTCCATTTTCCTGATTCTTTTAGTCATTTTAACTCTTTCATTTTCTTAATTATTTTTAATTCTTTTTAGATGTGTCTTGATTATGTAGTTCATTTTGAGTTTTTGCTTCTGCTCATTTTTACTGACTGCACTTGGCCTTGTTTTCACCTGAACTTTGACTTCATTTTTCCAAATTTTAATTATTATTATGACTATTGTTATTCATCTATTTTTTATTTTATTGTCATTATTATTAGCTGTGTTTGCTTTTTCTTCTTCTTCTTTTCCTTTCGGCTGTTCCCTTCAGGGGTCGCCACAGCGAATCATCTGCCTCCATCTCACCCTA
>JAQQAE010009052.1:0-14823 GCA_029823295.1 Pseudamia nigra
GAACGGTTTTGCAAAGAAGAGTGGGCAAATATTGCCACATCAAGATGTGCCACGATGATAGACTCCTACCCAAAAAGGCTGAGCGCTGTAATAAGAGCCAATGGTGCTGCAACAAAGTATTAGTTTACAACCAGGTTATTTTAAGTTTTAATTTTTCCCTTTAAAGGTTTCAGTTTGTTTTCCATTGCGTTGTACAGGTTAAAGGTCACATTAAAGGTGGAAAAAGTTTTTTTCAATTTTTTACATCACAAAAACCTGGCATTTGAATAGCAGTGTGGAGACTTTTGCGATCCACTGTGTATATATACATATATATATATATATATACATACATATATTATTATTATTATTATTTTTTTATGTGTGAGTAGAGCTCTGTTTACTCCACCACAGCTTTGAAAACTAAATGTAATTCTGTTTACTTATCAAAGCACAAACTCTGAACATACATAAGTGCGTGATGGAGTTGATGAGCTCAATCACATAGGTGGCAGTTGCAGCACTGATTCAACATTGAATCTAAAAGGAGCATGGCAGAAGGGTGTGGGTGTTGTCTATGTACAGTGAGCAGGCCTCGTTAGATGGATGGCTCTGGGTGCTGCGTTGTGGCTCTCAAGGCCAGTCCTGCTGCCATATCTAGGAAGACATCTGCAGTATGGCACCATGGTGCTTCTCCCCAGGGAATCACGCTGTAGCACACGGGCCTCCTGAAGGTCTCTGTCTCCACCTGCCTCACAGAGTGCTGACACAACGTCATGCAGGGATGCATGTAGCCCGACCTGTCTACAGGCATGTCACTGTCAGCTGAGACAGACACCAATTTGGTACTGTCTTGGGGAGGTGAAAACAGCACATATGACATATGCAGACAGCATGTTCAAAACCACACTAACAAAACAGATGCACTTCACAATAGCAGTAAAACATTCACCAGAACCTGTGTTGGATGTTTTGTGTGTCTACTGAGCGGAAGACATGAACAAAATGAGAAAGCCCTTGACTGGATTTTGGGGCCTAATATTATTCTGCCACCCTGAGCAGCCCAGGTTCTCTTGTGTAAGATAGAGTGAAAGCAACCTTCCGCTTCACGTCTCTGTGGCTTCATGCTCAGAGTGACTGGCTGTGAGGGTCTAAGTGCTGTGTTCTTTGAGCAGTCATCGTGTGGTCTCAATCTCTTTACACGTTTCACTGCCAGGCTCTTCTCTACCAGGCCTCCCCAAACTGTGTAATCAGCAGATGTCTTTATCGAGCAGCCCACTGCCGCGTGCACACCCTCCATTCTTTGCCAATTTCATTTTGGCAATATATATTTTTTCATTTAGATTATTATTATTCTTTCAAGCTCAGCAGCCATGTTGATTTGGCTCCTAAAGTGGTCTGAGGTTGCAAATACTGCTTCTCTCAGCAACTTAAATTCATATTCCTGAATGATATATCCTGAGTACTTAGGTTAGTCCTTTCTATTATACCATAGACCTGCTGATTTAAACAAACTGAGGAAAAGTAATTCAACAGAATCCTTTGACTTTCATGAGGATGGAGTTAAACTAACTGAGCAGGATTAAGGATTTACAATCCTGACATAGCAATAATTTCAATAATGATATTTAAAAATGTAGCAGGGGTATATTTATTGTGTGACTGTTCCAAAGAATAGTTACAGTTAAATAATATAAGGATTTATACATTTTTGTAAAAGGACTTTTGGTTACACATCTCTGTACAGACCTCATTGACATCTCAATGAATAATCAAAAAATACAAAGCAGAGCACAGGACGAAGTGAAGTCACCGCTGCAATTATGCAATTAAAATAATTTTTAAACCTATACAATGACACAGTTGCCATTGTGCATTTCATTCCAATGTAACTAGTCACTGAAGAAGATATTCATTTTTTTTTTTGTTTTTTTCCTCAAGACAAGAGGTGGTTGGAGTGGATAGCAGATACACAAAATGCAGGACTTTGCCATGGGAGACTAGAATTTGTATCCTGCATCCAGTATGTGTTTTGGTTTGGCCAGTAAAAGTGTTTTGGTTAGAGTGAAGACTGATGTCTGGTTTAAACATACAATTGAAGATATTTTTAATTACATTTTTACAAGACCTTCCCGTATTAATCCCAAATCAAGTGCTTCCAATGCTTAAAGAAGTGTTGCTGAGGCATGATGCTTATGATTGTGTCAACACTGATACACACTGTGTAACGTTAACATGAACAATACCTTTAATTCTGAAACCCTGAGATTGTAGGAATCTATATTTTGCATAAATGTACAATAGCAATATTTCATTTCACTGAATGAGTTGCATCCACACATGTAAATCAGCTTGTTAAGGATTAAAATCAGTTGAAAATAATTTCTTTGAATAGAATGCCTTACTTGAATAATATGTTTGTAGTGGGCTACTGCTTCGGTGCTGCTAATGTCCTTCTCCTGGCCATAGGAAACACTGCAAAAGTTTTCTAAAGAAACTTTTTCGGGACAGAGCCATATGCCCAACAAGGCCACATCCCTCCATCCATTATGGGCATGTAGTAACATGCATTATTGGAACCAAGAGCACCACCTGCGTGCCATCAGGGCACCAACATGCCACTGTTCTTTGTCTGTCACCATCTTCAATATTGCTGCAGAAGGTGGCAGACTTGTTGGGCTGGGTACTCGTGAATTGAGCTGTCAAAATTAGCAACATTTCTAGTATGTTTAAAAGGCAAAATGGGTCACGAGCTGAGGAAGCAGCTAAGACCCAAGAGGGATGCCATGATGTTTGTCACTGAGAAATTATTCATTAGTGATTGTTATCACATCAAGAAAAATATTTTCAGATTTCTCCTCATTACCATCTGAAACAACCTGGCAGTTATCAGAACTAATTATTGCATATAATTATGTCATAATAAGTCATATACTAGTGTTAATACTTCTGTCACTTACAGCTTAATGTCTAATCTGACCTTTGATAGTGATCTGTTAATGGCAACTCGAATTGAATTCACTTTTTATTAATTGGCGATTTTGCTAGTGTAATGACATAGAGCTGGGGAGGTGTATGTGTGTGCGTGTTTGAGTGTGTGAGCGCGTGTCTCAAGTGGTGATGTTAGACTTGTGCACTTGGCAAGCATGTTTTTTCACTCCATTTGGTGACAGATTGGGTTTAAATAACATTATATCTTCACAGTTGTGACTCACAAGCCGCAGCGTTACAAAGTCAGGGTGAGGTTTAACACTTCAGATGAGGATGAAGGAAGACCAGGTCGCCTCACTTCGTCTTTTGGTTTATCACTTTCCCATCGGACTAATCTAGGACCCCAAGAAACACAGCCTCCTGTCTGTTTTAGCATTGTCAATCAGTGTGCTTCCTTACACCTTTCTGGTCATACTGTTAGTGATATCATGGGAAGATAAAACTGTTGAAACTTCATTGACATTAAACGTATTGCAACCTTATGCTTAAGACATCTCACTGAAATGTTGTAAATGTAAAAAAAATGTAATCGCCGTTCATTTTTGCCTGAAAAGATTTTTTTTTTCAGCAATGACATGTCTACTATACAGGGAAATAACAGCACAGGTTTACTTTGATTATTGCATGTTACATAGTAAGGGAATGCCGCACCCTTCTAAGGTACCACACTAATATCAGCGCTGCAGTTTTCCACATGACTTTGAAATTTTTAGCTGAGGTCATAGCAGGGTGCATCATTTCTTTGAGCCTCAGGTAGGAGGGCATTCACAGGGGGTGGGGGATCTTTTTTAACATTGGTGCTCTGGGCTCCAAAAGCTCCGGTGTAGTTACTGTCAGCCCTTCCCCCTTCATCAGTCATGTTTGTTTTTGCTGGTGTTGTGCTATCAAAGGCTAACTGCTTTACAGCACCTCCTGGTGCTCCCCGGGAGGAAACTTTTTCGGTTGGAAAAAAGAAATCATTGCACAAATTTAAAGGTAACAAGTTTCACTACATCTGAAATTTCTAATTTTGTTCTTTCATAGTTGAACAAAATACACTGCACTGCATGATGTTGCTGAAGTGATTCAGGATTTGTCTAAATACTCAGTCTTTAAGGGAAGATTTGTGATTTTTGGTTGAAGAATTAATCAATTAATGAACATCCGCTTTGTCAAAATGAGAGCTGGGTTTCTCTCAGACCAACATTACACACTCTGCGGGTAACTTTCTGCACCCAACTGATGCCCTTTAACTTTTCTGGCTAAAACCTGACAGCGCGCAGACGAAGCATTCACTGTGTCATGTCTTTTTTCGAAGTGTGGTCTACTTGTTGTCCAAGAAAAATACACTACAGTGTGGCCTTGTGCTCAAAAGCTTTGCTTACGCTTTGGTTTGGCACACTTGTCCTGTCCTGAGCTGCCTGTCCTTCAAATCCAAAGCTTAGTGTGAGGTGGGGCACTGAGGAGGGATGAGGGTTGACACTGCTGCTGCTGGGGAGTCCACAGCAGCAGAGCAGAGACTAATAAAGACATACACTGGAAGGACTCCATGGAGCAAACAATGAGATGTCACCAGAAATAAGCTGCAGGACACTGGCACTCAAACCTTTTGGTTATACACTGCTGACCCATTTTTATTAAGGAAAGACTGTGGGTCTTGGTCAAATGCACTTGATACATATTGATTCAGAGAAAGTGTTTTCAGTTAGGTTATTGTAAAACATTACATTAACACTGACATGGCTATACTGTTGTATTAATACTTCTTAATTCTCAGGCAAAATGTTACTACTGACTTTGCCATGGAAGTGCACAAGTTCTTGCGCTGATTTTTTTTTCAAAAACATCAACTGCAAAAGATTTCTTAACCTCACCGTGTCACTTGCACTTGCTCTTTCAAACGTGCATGTCAAAGTCCTTCAAACAAGCCTAAGCTTCATCAGCTGCACGTGCATGGGTCACATATCATGTATGTCATCTGAGCAAATGTTGAGTGACATGCAGCAGATATTTTCAAGACGAAACATAATACATGGCACAGCTCAGCTCAGACAAGAATTGTGATGTGATGTGTCGTGAAAGCAGGACAGATAGCGCCACAGATGTATATTTTCATCTGAAGTGTGCAGCACCACCCAAAAAAGTTCACTGAGAACACACAAAGAACTTACACATAGTCTAGATATGCCTACATGTTTTCAAATTTAAATGCACAGTGAATTCTCAGCTCTTCAGTACGCAAATACAAAAAGAGGTTGTGTTTACACTTTCTCCATGCCATTAATTGTTAAATTATTTATTTACTTCACAAAAACATATATCATTTTGATTAATATCGCAAAATACTATAGTTTAGATGACTTAAATTGTGATATGTCAAAACGAAAAAGCCTGAAGACAAAACGGCAGTATCACGGATGAGCCTAAAATATGAGGTTGCTTTAATTTGATGGTGTGAAATTGCAGTGCCTTTGAAGAACTTCCAAAAAACCCCCTATTCTCTATTTATTTCTCATCAGTGGCATGATGGTTGCATGCTCCTTTTGTACACACAGATGTGTTCTGGCTCATTTAAGGTAAATTTAAAGAGATATGTGACCTGGACTGTTAGGCGAATTGATTTATCGTTACAAAATTAAAGTGTAAGAGTTTTGACTTTTTGGAATATACTTTCTTTACTGATACTGATAGTGTGTTCACAATAGTCATCATCATCATAATCGTCATCAGGTCTGTCTTCTATGTAACAACTGTGTTTAATTGTCAAAGTACCAAAGGATCCAAAGTCTATGACACACATTAAAATAATAATAAATGTAAATACATAAAAAAATAATCCTGTCAGAAAATGAAAAATCTGGTCGGCTGCATAAACACACACAATAATGAAAGACTGATAAATACCGCAACAGTAAATACGCTGTGTACTGCCAGAATGCCACAATGTGATTCCAGATCACAGATCTTCTACCGCTTCCTTTTTTAGGGGATTTCAAAGCATGACAGTCTGATTTAGAAATAGACAGTTATTTTTATTTGCAAACAAAAACACAATCATTTTAGGAAAACAAAAAATGACCAGCATCAGTGTTA
Source organism: Pseudamia nigra (assembly GCA_029823295.1). NCBI lineage: Eukaryota > Metazoa > Chordata > Actinopteri > Kurtiformes > Apogonidae > Pseudamia > Pseudamia nigra. The sequence goes on from JAQQAE010009052.1 coordinate 6,043, forward strand.
TTAACCCCCAGAAGACCTGACGTTTTTATTCAGGCACAACACAAACGACCATTCTTTGACTCAGTATTGGTCTAAGTGAAGTTAAAACTGAACATTGGTTCAACATTCACTTCAGAAAGGATAATTTATAAAGGCATCATGCCGAAAACAAAATAAATGAGTTTAGATCTGTCAAGAAGGTTTGCTGATGGACACAAAGCAGGAGAAGGATATTCAAAGTTATCAAACTGGTTCCAAGTATCCACAACTGGAGTGTGAAGCATGGGAACATTTAGAACAGAGGAGCCAATAATACACATATATGAAAATAGTGAAATAATGTATAAACTACTAGTACCTCAGTAACATAGATAATAAAAATAATTGTGTGGCATGAAGATATTTCCATCTAATATCATTATATTTCTTGTAATATTGTCGTGTCATATTATTTGATAACGCTTAAACATCTAAATTTTTAATTCTCTGCTCATATTGTCGCTAATTTTTATTTTCTATTTAAATAAAATTATGATTGAAGAAATTTGTTATCATGATTAACGTTTACAGCAGATGATAACATCCGTGTAATTTCATGTTGCTCTCGTTTGTGTCTAAATCAAACTTTGAAATTAACAGTAAAACAAAAAGAGCGTCATTTTGAAGAGATGAGCCATTTACAAATTCAACTGTATTTTTCACTAAAAGGTCAAATAATAGGCGCAATGTTTTTATCGCTAATATTTCAAGAGGAATTTATTTATGCTGAAATTATTTTTGGAAATACTGGGGAAAATGATGTGATTTAAAGTCAATAATTGATATATTCAAATAATATGCACCAGAATATGCATGATGTAAATGTAAACTTAGTTTTGAACTCTAAAATACTCACTTCCACTGATTTCTTTCTTAAAGCAAACAATTACAAATGGACAATTATTTGTGATTTCAGCAGATGGAGAAAAGAAAGTTATGTGACAATTGAAAAAAAAAATCAGCTTATGTCAGACAAATGGTATCGGCAAGAACAATCAGAAAGAAGCAATTAAACACACTTTGTGTTAGTTTAGCTGTTTGTTTAGGAAGCCATCTGTTTAGAAGTTTCTTTGTAATTCTTTTCGATTGTTTATACATTTGCAGAACTTCGCGAGGAGCTTCAAAAGACAATGAAATTCATTAGCTCTCCGTTTCAAGGTGATCTAATTGCCAGAAGATTCTTTTATTTCAAGTCGTTTTATTTCTTCAAGGGCCATTGTCTTGAATGGGAGACTCTCATCATCATTTAATAATATGCAGTGATAAATAAGATCCAGAGTTTTGATCAAATCAGATGTTTCTTTTCGATTGAAATGTGAAACTTCTCTCAGTTTGCAGAATGAAAGGCCACCATCTGTTTTGCCTATATGCATGTGTAGGAAGACACTGAACTGTCAGCAGAGTCAGTCCCTCCTACTTATCAGGACACTTCGTCCTCCTTCAAGTAACACACGCAAGCCCTCAATTTGACAGTGCAACTCTTTGCCTTTAGCTATGCATTTATAGTCAACTGTACTGTGATATAAACAGCATTTGATTTGTGGAAGTCACCTCATATAAATCCGATTTCTTCCATGCACATGTTTATTGTTAACTGGCAAACAACAATACGTAAAACCAGGAAGCAAAAAGTATGAGTCAGATCTTTCTTCATATCTTTTTTTTCTTTTACTTAAACTGTCAGAGAAACTTAGAAGATAATAGAGCATACAGGAATGCCTCAAAATATATAAATAAATCCACATCCATATTCTACACTTTAAAATCTGACATCAGTGACAAAGTATACTGAGTGAAAAAGTTAGGACTCTTTCCTTTAAGTCTCCATTACAAAGAAATCTAGCTTGCATGATTTCCCAGAGTTAACCTAACGCACTGGGAGAAAAAAAAGGATAAAAAAAATTATGAAGCCTTTCCTTGTGACACACGATGATGCCTTTTAACTGCAAAGACTCAAACAGGCTTTCATATGAAGCTGTCACATTTTACTCATCTTATAACTCAAACTTCAGGACGAAAATATTTATAGCGTTGTACAACCAATGCATATTACACTATGTTTTGGTGTTCTTTCTTACATTTGTGCTCCTAAATCAACAAAAATTGCAGATAATGAAACACATGTTAATATAAAAATGATGTCAAAAATGGTTTGTTTCTGTGTGACACATTTTACCGCTCACACAAAGCAGAAACGGTATAAATTTTGTAACTGAAGGTGTTTGCGCTGACTGTCAGTAATAAAGGTGCTGCTTTCACACAGCATGCAGACTATCGCTCCATCTTCTTTCTCCACCGTTAGCTTAGCAACAGCGGCCATTTTGTCTGCATTTGCATTGGTTGAATTACGTCTCTCAGGTCATGCCACATTTATCAAAATTCTGCTCAGGACTTGACATTTTCTTCATTAATACTGCAGGGACTGGATCTCTTAGTTTGTGCCTTTAACACAGATATATAGTGGAAAATGTGAATTACAGTAGTCTTATGTTGTGCATGTTCGCAACTGTATTACTTTCATTTCCTGTTCAGACTGTAAAAGATAGTGTTAGGTATAAACCATATCATCGTCTCACAAATGCACATGCATGAAAGCTACACGTGCTTGTGTGGACACAGTCACACACAAAATGGGATGAGCTGATCCCTTCCTTGCGTGTGCGTCAACCACCCGCTGCTCCCACCACCTTACTACGTAGACAACCAGCCACAGGATGTATAAACCCAGCTGTCCAGAGGTCACCTTGGCTTGTTTACTTGACTGGAGTGGATGCACAGTGGCAGAGAGGGCCACCGACATCCGCAACAGCTCATCTACTCATGTGTGCTGCTCTCAACTTTTACTGGATCCGTCATCCGATCTGTACTGGTAAGTAGCACAATCTGTACTTTTACCCTACGTCAGCAGCACCAGAGAGAAAACGGAGTGATGATGGGCAGACCTGCTGAAGACTTCTCTCTTATGTCTTTCAACTCTTTGAAAATGTCAAATTTACGCACATGTCATCAATTAATTATAGCTCTGCCAATTAATGCTTTCCTTTTTAACTTAGCCAGAATAATTCACTTGAAATGAATGCATTTTTAATCTAGGATTTCTAGGAGTGGGCCTGGGTGACTCAAACTCTAAAACAGTCTCCACCAAAAGAAATCACCATTCTATAGGATGTATCATACTGTGACAACTACATGAATGCCGCCTTTTTTAGACCATTTAATCTAAACAGAAATCAATTCAATGAACAAGTGAAACTACAGATGTTTATGGGCCTCTGGTTGTTGTAGAGACAGGCCCACTCCTGGATGCTATGATACACCTGCACATACCAGCTTCTACGTCAGCTACTGAACGTTGTCCCAGACAGCTTTGCACACAGACGCACACTCACCTCTGCTCTGCTGATTCACACTACCATGGAGCCTCGTCTGAGTCTGGTAAGGTCCAAATGTCCATGGTACTGGCATTGAGGGCTATAAACTATCTGGGAGTAAGGCCCGCAGACTGGGCTCTCTGTGCTTTTCAGAGAGCTATTTGACCACCGTGGTAAACATAGGAGACAAAATCCTTCTCAGGTTGAGAGTATGACACAGGACTGCCACATAAATCAGTGCAGGCCCAGCACGGCACAGGGTGGAAACGCCATGGGAGTGGTAGGCGGCTCTACGGTGAGGTTTTTGGGGAAGGATTATCGATTGAGACGTACAGCTGGGAGGCTAAAGTTACACTTTTCATTACCACTTCGAGGGGGTCTTGGCTGCCTGGAAGCCAGTCAGATTTGTGAAGACCTCCTTCTCCCCCTGGAATGATTGTATTTCTGCCGGCACATTCTTCACCTGAGGATAATTGTTTTTGATATAACAAAAACAATTTGGTGAAACACGATGGGAAATGCTGGGTTTTTTTTTTTTTTTTTTTGCTTTTTATGCCAATAGAAGAATAAAAATAAAGTAAAAGGAGGGGGCATTGTGAAAAGTCCTCATTCACCAAAAGACCAGAGTAAAGAGAGAGCAGTATGCCCCCTTCTGGCTCTTTTCTTCTCTCCCTCTTTTCTTCTCCTTTTTTCCCTGGCGTCTGGAGATGTGAAGAAATGTCTTTTGATCAGCTCTGACAGAGCCTGGGCCATGTGAAGAGGGCGGCTAGCGGGACTCTGCCAATCCATGCAAGGCAAAAATGTTCCTAATAAGAGAGTAATAAGCTAACGAGTGCTGGGTGTCTGTCTGATCCACATTCTGGGTACTGTTTGTGCCAGCACACCCATTGCCTTCTGACATGTACCCGACTCACCAATCTTTGGACTCCTTGCCAGGTCACAGAATTTCACCTGGCCAGTCCCATATGTTCTCAGCAATGGTGCAATAGTCTGAAATTTAGCAACTTTACAGGGACAACAAAATTGGAAGTGGGAGCATTTCTATTTCTGATTTTACATGTATTGCAGGCATGCCCATGCTTAAAATGTACAATATGTTTTGTACATTGACTTTGAAAATATATAGGGGAGGGAAAATAAAGTGCATGATTGGTTTTGAGCAAAGCAAATTTGTCTCACCTTGCCCACACAACATCAACACGGGCTATTTCCACAACTGACTGCTTCCATTGTATGTGTGGGTTTGAAGTGGTCACATATCAAAGGGCTCTGTCTCTGCAGGGTGGATTCTTTGGTACTCTGTACAGCTCAACAAGGAGATAGTTACCTCTCACAGCTTCTCACTGCAGCATCCCAGCCCAAATAAACACATCACCTCCACTGCAGGGGGAGGAGGACAACAGCGCAGCTGCCAATCCCCTTGCTTTTTATACCCAAAAGCAGAACCAGCCAAGTCCACAGTGCTGCAGGGCATCGCAGGCATGAACAGGTGCACTGTTGGTGGAGCCCGGCCTGGTTTTAGGCCTGTTTCTGGGCCTGTGCTAAATGCTGGATGTGTGAGGACTGGTGAGGACCGGCTGGCCAGACTTTAATGGTGTGTTGGTGAGTCTTGGGCTCAGTGCTGGTAATTATGGTGGGGAGAAGGCGATTAGGCAGTGCTGAGCCGCCCAGCGAGGGGGACGGGCCCACGCCCAGCAGGGAGGGGAGTCCTGCCACGGGAGGGACCAATCAAGTGTAAAGCAGAGTGCAGACCCTGGGCCTTGGTTCAGTGGGAAAAGGCTTGGCCACTGGTTCAGAGCGCCGCAACTTTCACGGATTAGTAGAGACACTATTCTGAAGACTGAAAAGAAGAACACAGCACGGAGGCAGCATCAAGCATGTGTGCACGCACACAAACACACAGTCATACAATCTCTCTCTCTCATTTTCTCTCTCTCTCTCTCTCTCTCCCTCTCTCTGTCACTCTTATACAGACACATGCACACAAAACCCACTAACAGCTGGGAGGAGGGCTACAGCTATGGCCATATTACCATAGCAATGACATGTCTCACATTTGAGCCCAAATGAAGATACTCTGGGCTGAAACAGGGACATTTATTCTTCCAGTTAGTGGAAGCATTTTGCTACTTACTCTCTGTGCTTGTAGAGCTCTTCCCCCTGACTGAGTTAATAAGCTGCAATTGAAAGAACTTGGTGCATCAGATAAGCATCTTGTCATTTTTGGAATTAAAGGATATCTACACTGAGAATTTAACTTGTGTATTTATGTGGCATAGGGTCTCCCAATTCTACTTTGAAGACTTTCAAATTTTAGTTAATCGTCCCCACTTGCCTTGGTTGACAGAGGAATTCTGTTCAAACAAATAGTTCAGATTTGAAAGAACAGGGGCTCTTAGGTAAAGTGATGGCAATTTGCTCAAATTAAATACTTTTCACTGTTCTGCGTCTTTGGCAGGTCCAAAAACTTTGAAGAACGAGCTTCTGATGCATTAGGTTCTTTCCTTCATTTTATTTCAAACGTAATTCTTAAAAAGCAGACAAGAAATAGAAGAGATTTCTGAGCTTCTCCGTCAAATAGTACAATTGTGTGCTCCATTCAAAAAGGGCTTGAGTGACTATAATTGACATATCACTTTAGGATAATCTTAAAACGCTTCATACTGTATGTTGTGGAAAGTTTGAAGAATGTTCTCATTTATTCAGTTATAATACTCTGACCCTCTTACTCAATTTGACGTGGAACCTTCTTATAACAGCTTTTCAGCAAATGACTTAAACAAACCACTTGAAGTTAGTTAAATTGTGCTATAAAATTACACTGACATGGAGTATGCTGAGTGAGTTAGGTTTGAACTATATACACTTAGAGTAACAGTCAAAATACACCTTTGGTCTACACTGCAATTGTCGACGAATAAATTGGAAGCTTTCATCAAGAATGACAACATGTTCAGTTTTCTTTGTATGCTTCTTTTCAGTGACTGGGTTCTGTTTTGTCCTCATTTTGGAAACAGAGTAAACACATAAATGGTGACGCTGATGCCTTTCTCGATGGGGTGGGGGTTTGAGAGCTCAGGTCCTATTCTATTCTGTTTAATGGCGTCTCTCCCCCAGACAGCCTGTGTGTGTGTGTGTGTGTGTGTGTGTGATTTAACATTCTTTGAGATGAGGAGAGTATGCTTGTATCCAGGGGCATCCCCCCATCTTGCCCCCCCCATTCCATGCTTGCTTTTGGTACTATCATCCTGCAAAGCTCTCTCTCTGACACACATATACACACACTTCCTGTTTCTCTCTCTCTGTGTCTCTCTCTCTGTCTCTCCCCCTCTCTCTCTCTTTCTCTGTGCATTGCTCATCATGCTTAGACTTTGAAGTCACAGTTTTCTCTTTCCCTTTTTTTGTCTCTGTGTGGCTTTGATGCGCTAACATTCTGTGAATAGTTCCTCTAATGCCTGGATCCATGTGTCTCATTCTTTCTCCTCTGCCAGTGTAGGAACGGTGAGTCTTTTGCCTTTGAAAGAACGTCCATAAATTACAACTTGTCAAGTGTCATTTTCCTTGTTTACAGCCATTTTGGGCTCTCACTCCCCCATGTTCCTCCCTTGTGTTTCACATTTAATTGCACCAATAATGTTGGTGGTACTCACCAGCTCTGCACATGCTGCTTGTTGCCGCTAAGGGGGTGCGGAAACTATTAAAATATTTTCCAGGCTTTATGAGTTTTATGTGTGTAATTTGTGTGGATATATCCCACTGTGTTACCACCAACTAGGAGAACAGAATGAGATTGTGCCGTGGCCTGAGTTACAATAGTGAGAGGGAGTCAGGAGGAGATGCATGGAATGGGTAGAGGGGTAAGAGGAGGAGTTAGAAAGAAGGGAGGGAGAAAGAGGGAAAGAAACGGAGTCAGGTCTGTTCTGGAAATCTGCACTAAGTGTTCCTAAAGAGCTTGTGTTTTTCCTCCCCTGCACAAACAGTTTAATTTACGGCATGTCTGCTGAAGTCAACACCACTTTATAACCCCTCAATAATTTCCCATATGTTCCATATATCACCATAGAGAGAGGGAGGAGTAGAAAGGCAGAGTGGAGGAAAAATAAGTCTGAGGCAGCAACTATGTTCAAGGCCCTGCACACACTGACTCACACACACAGGACCTCTGGCCGATTGCAGCAGGGACACAGCCCTAGTCTTAATCAGACCCTCATTGGTATGTGTGGATGTATGTGTTATTCCCCAAACACCACTACACCTGTGAGTGGGTTATGAAATATTAAACACTCTTGTTCATGTTGTTTGCTTTCATCATTAAGGGAGAGTCCTTGATAATAGAAAACTTCTCTCCTCTGGATTTGCAGCAGGGAGTGCCTTGTAAGGGTCTGGCACAACCTCCACTTCTCCTGCAGGACCAGTTTGTTCTTGTCAAAACCCATGTGCCATGATGAGGCTGACAAGGTGTAGGAGTGCTAAAATAAGAGGGATCTGAGTCAGCAGCCGTCCAAATCTCCCTCTTAGTTCCAGTCTTTGGAATAAACAAGGATTTACCTGTGCTCTGTTGATAGCTTACAGGCAGCACAGGGGAAAAACTAGTCAATTCCCATTTTAAAATCACAACCCAGTTTCTGTTAAATCTGGACTTAAAACACATTTAATAATGAAATGGTTATTACAAAGGGGTTGTATCTGATTTGGTCTATTTGGATTTAAACTTTTTTGTGGTTTATTGTGGTTTTAATATCAGAGGTGGGTAGTAACCAAGAACATTTACTCCTTGACATGTACTTAAGTGTTTTTTTTTTTTTTCAAATGAATGTACTGTCGTGCATTTCTGAGGGTAGTTGAGTTGTTTTGCAGAATTCTTTTTACTCTTACTGAATTACATTTCTGATGAAAAAAGCATACATTTACTCAGTTACATTTTGATTCACCTTTGTGAGTAGAAATAAAAAAGGATGATTTTTTAAAATGACAAAGTAATCAGTTAAATTTATAAAATGAACTAAACAGTCAAGTAAATTATCAAAATGAATAAACTAAGCAGCAAAATGAACAAACATTTACAAAAATGAACAAAATAATCAACAAAATGAGCAAAAATGATTAAGCAAGTCAACAAAAATGAACAAAATTTGAACTAAAAACAAAACATGCAAGAAAATGACTAAAAGTGAACAACACTAGCAAAATAAAATAAGAAAATAATAAAGTAAGTTAAAAAATAAGCAAAATTTCCAACAAAATTGAGCAAAAATCAACAAAATAAGCAAAAAAACCATCAAAATAATCAAATAAATGAACAAAAATGAATTAAGTATTTATTTATTTATTTATTTATTTGAGCATCAACACATCAAGCATAGAGTAAAAACGACAGAATATACAACCATTT
>JAQQAE010009053.1:0-14822 GCA_029823295.1 Pseudamia nigra
CATTTTTTCAGGAAAGCACCCAGATTGAAATGATAAATTACATATATAAGTTAAAGGTTTTACAATATTACAGATCATATGAGGATTAATATACAGTACGCTCATGACCAGACTTTCCATTAAGCATAACTGTAATTTTTACCAATATAAACAACTAAAATGAATTCTGTGTCAACAGTTGCCCAAACATTTCACAAAAACCTCCAAATGTCCACCTGCTGAGGTATTAAAAAACCGTGGAGAAGAGTACGGACGGAATAAAGCTTTGATTGTGCAATCCACTGAAGCATGCAAGCATGATGGGAAAGGCCCGTTTTTGTGGACAGAAATTACTTTTGATGCCTTCACATGTGGTTTTCTATCTCTCGCAAAACTCACATTTTACAAAGAGCAGATAGAGGCAACTGCTCAGTGTTGGTGTTATTGGTTACTGTGGCCTTTGGTGCCATTGATCGCCCTTTATTAGACACGTGCGACTGCACTGCTTTCCCAGTTGATGTCAGTGCTGTTGGCCTTGTAAACTTTTTCTGTTTGTATTACATGCTGGGAGGCACAAAACAGTTTGTGACCAATGTAAAGAATGGATGTTTTTTTTCTTTACTATTGCTGCAACACCTTTAAAAAGGACTTGGAAACATGAAATGTAATAGTTTGTTTTTCTTTCACTTTCATCCTTTTTTGTGAACCTATTGTTTATCCATGTCTTCAGTGCCTGAACCACAGAGGACTGTGTTTACCAATACATGTCTGGCTGTCTGAAATTTTGTCAACAGTCTAGCCTTCACAGTTTTATATATTCTCCTGATTTTCTGTGTGACCAGAAATGTTCACATTTTAGGCAATGGATCTTGGTCTGGAAAAACTCCTAAAATTATAAAAAAAAACTCTTGGTCAAAACTCTTGCTAATTCCTGTTCTTACTGCGTAGTCTTTAACTACAACATAGACGCATTATAAGGACCTGCCCTGTCCCACACCTTCCTGCTTGTCCAATGGCTGCTCAGACTGTGCACTGTGGGAGACGTTGCAGAATTTAAAATTATGGGGCTTTAATCAGACGGAGCGTCTCCACAGAATGATGAAGGAATGGACGGATTCTCCTCCAGCTAATAAAATGATCAGGTCTTTGAACTCATTACTTGAGTTTAAGTTAGTTTTATTGGTCACAAACATTTTTCCTCCGGATTTAACCCATCCGTTAGGGCACGGTGGGCAGCTGCTGTCCCTTGCTCAAGGTGCACAGTGGGGATGATGAGGAACAGATGGTAGCCTTTACCTTCCCCACCCACTGTTTAGAGCAGGGGGAGCAACATTTACAATGTAAAGATCCATTTTTGGACAGAAAGAAACAAAAAAATCAACACCCAGAGCCACAAAAAACATTCTAAGCCTTTACATGTCAAATGACACATTTTAGCTGATAACATGATTTTTTTTTTTTTTTTGACTGTTTTATTCATTCTGCATTATTTGTGCAGATAATTTAGTTGATTTTTGGTTGTTTTTTAAAAAATATTTCATTCATTTTTGCTCATTATTTTTCCTTGTTTTCTTCTTTATTTGTAATAACTTGACATTTTTGTGCATTTTGTTACTTTTTATCCATTTTGATCAAAGTTGATTTATTATTTGAATCACTTGTGTATTTTTTGTTGACTTTCCTCATTGTTGCTCAGGTTTGTCTCAGCCTTGTAAGATTTATGTTTTTTTGAGAATATTGTTCATAATTTTGGTCATTTTTGTATTTTCTCATCTTTGATCGTTTCATTTACTATATTGTTTAATGTTGTTCAATTTCTTGATTTTTATTCATGTTGTAGATTATTTTTTATCAATTTTTTCCTAATTTTTGTTCATCATGTAGATTGTTTTTTTTTTTTTTTGTTAATTTAGCTCTTATTTTGATTTCAAATATGTTATTTACATCAACAGACAAAGCCACAGGAGCCAGAGGATTGGTGCTAAAGAGCCACATGTGGTTTCAGGAGTATCAAATAAAAGTAATACTGTTTTTGTCTATTAAAATTATCTCATGAGTTCAAAAGGAATATTCACCCTATTTTAAATAACTTTTGAATTGTTAATTTTAGCTTTCACATCATGGAATTTGAACTCTCAACACATGTTCAGATATAATCTTTTTTGCTTAATATGTAAGTCCTGCACTAAACCTGTTAAGATATCATGGCACAGTAAGTGAAACACCTACCTAAAGGAAACATCTTTGATGACTCTGAGGCTGAGTAAAGTAGTTACCTACTTAAACTTACCTGAAAAAGGTACACAGAGATAAAGTCAACAAGACATTTGGAAAAAAGTCAAATTTATCAGTATGGTTGCTTCTTCTGTTACTCCTGAAAGGTGTGGGTAGAGGATTTTTATGCTGTCTGCTCTTTATATTTGGGCTTTTCCCATTTCCCTCACATTTGTGTGCTGTGTTTCAATTAGCTCTGGACAACTTCACATAGGTGAAGGGGTAGGACCTAACTTCCTCCCTCCAGTAGGATTACCGTATTTTCCGGGTGATATGTCACTCCGGAATGTTAGTCGCACAAGCCAAAAAATGCATAATAAAAGAAGAAAAAACGTGTATAAGTCGCCCTGCAGAACAGGTCGCATTTGTTTGGGGAACGCGCTTCAAGCGCTCGGCTGGGCCGGGTAAGCGAGGGCACCGACACGTTCGGTGTTAAGCTGATGGCAGATATGGTTGTTACCGGTAATGTCTACATTTTAAATTGTCAGTAATACAGATGTGGCAGATGAAGGTACACAAGCCTGGAGCGCCCTCTAGCGGCTGTCAGTGTGACAAACAGCCAATACTCATAATTCTTTAATATACAAGTCGCTCCGATGCATTTGTTGCTCCCCTAGTCAGACTATGCAAAAAACTGCGACTTGTAATCCAGAGAATACGGTACAGAGTCTCTCACTGATTATGATTGGTGCTATACAAATAAAATTGAATTGAATTGAATAAAATAATTATATGGATTTCTGTTGTCTGCTGGGATACACAGGTTGATACTTAAAAAGTATAAGTAGTTATAATTGCAGCTGTCATGTTATAGTCATTTTAGTCATAATTATAGAATAATTAACTGATAATGTTTGGGCTGTACAGTACATGCTAGGTGACAGGGTGCGACCCAATTTCCTCCTTCCAATAGGATTACATCGTCTTTCTATTCAACCAATAGAAAGTAAATTGGAACAAAATTAAGTAGTCGCAGAAATCAGATGTAACTTTTGTGAATAAAGTGGTATGGAAAAGAAAGTAAGGATAAAATAAACAAGAAAAAATTTACTTCTGTTATCTACTGAATTACAGGGAGTTTACAAAGCTCTTACTGAGCTAGAAAAGAAAAAACATTTTTTAATATAGCAATGCTGCTGAATCTTTTATTCACACATGAAACTTGCAAACTGTATAAGTAGATGTAAATTCAGCTGTCACATTATAGCCCTTTTTAGTCAAAATTAAATATAGGATAACAAATTTGGTTTTACACCGGCTGACATGTCAACTGACTTTATATAGTACAATGGTGAATCTTTGTGCAAATAGCACATTATGTGGTCTGTGGAGAGGCAAAATTGAGGTAATGTGGTGCCAGCTCTGCAACGTTTTAAAGATAGGAACGTCTGTACTGTAATGAGGGGTAATCAATGAGCACTCTTCTCTCATTATGACTTTTGTTCCTTTACACAAGCACACATTACTCCTGTGGGCTCTGCTGCCACGGCAAAACTACCATGTTGTACACAGAATGTTCTTCCGCACCTCTCCATTTCCACACACTCGAGAACAGGCTACCTCTCTCACTATTCAGCTGTTAAACATTTGAATCAATTTGAAGACTGAATAGCAAAGAAGATGGAAATGCTGGAGAAATTATGGGAATTAAGAGAGACATAAGAAAAATAACTGTTCAGGTCAGATTTATTAAGTGTTGTTGAATGGTGTCTAAAAGGTGCAATGCATTTGGAGACAGTGGGCCACTGTTAAATGAGGATTGGGAGTGGATAGCTTGAATATGGCTCAAAGACAGTGGAGAGGCTAGGGATCAGACTTAACAGTAGCCTATGGTGAAATATTTACTTGGCCTAGATTCATATCTAATAAGCTTCAAGAAACCCAGTTATGCAACAGAGTTGGTGTTAAATGTTTAATGTTGTGTTGTTGTGAACACACTGGAGAGGCCTGCACTTGTCTTAAAATTAGCTCATCTTACTGCTCTCATATTAAGTATTTCAACAGAGTTTAGAAGTTCTTTAAGCCTGCTTCTCATGCAACACTTTTCTTGTCATCTCTTAAATATTACAGCACCTGAATGAATCATGCTCAAGTTTACTTCATATTGAGTTTGCCTTCTGTCTCCTGCACGTATCCAAACATTTCCACTGTGCTGTTGCTATTATTAAATATGCAAAGTAAGTCGGACTTTCACAGTTGGCTTATAAGTTCAAAATTTTTCTCCACATGACTACAAGGCCTGTCTCAGCAGGAGCTGTTTAGTGAGATGAGCAACGCAGAGCCATTGTTCCTACATGTCTCTAATTAGCTGCAAGTATGCCAGCTCTATTTAAGTGACGTGTCTTAAAATCCCACACATTAAGGAACCCATTCAGCACTCATCTGTGCAGATATGGACCCCAGGGCCACAGAAAGAAGGCAGGGATGATACACAGAGACCCAACATGGTGGGAGAGAGTTTCATAATCCAACAAAATCTGTCATTTTCATGAAAGGCTTTTTGATTCTAATTTGAGGCCTTTTTTGCCTCGGCTGCATGTCACTGAAGGCAAAGTGGTGTAAGACGAGTTGCTTTGAAACTAATAAAGCCCTGTGGTTCCTTAGGAATTGTAGCTTTAAGTGATTCTTCTTTGAAAAATCCACTTTTGTTGTGTCAATCTGTGTTCAGTTTGGCTTTCCTCTCATTCATCAACAATTAACTAACAATGAAAAAAACAGAAGGATCAAATAGTTGCCACAGCCCAAGTCCAAAAGAAAACTAAATTAGAGAAATTGTTCCACTTCATCTACATTTGACATTGTAAATGTCTCAAAACAAACCTTACTGATATATTATTCTGTCACCCATCATTATAATCTGTAACCTTTTTGTAAATATACATTTCATAAGCAGAATGAAAATTGGCTGCTTCTCTGAACACCTTTTTGTGGGCTGCCCAGTGGGCTATGACCCAAGCTGTCCTGTTCACTGGGCTCCAAGAAGCCCCGACTCCCATAAAGTTACACTGTACTTCTCTCTGAAAATACTAAGCAAAAAATTTTTTGTCATGAGTCATTATGGTCTCGAAGATAAACATATTCCTGATTTCTAATGTTGTTTTTTTACAATTTGATTGAGGTCATTACCGGCACGATCATCCAAGATTTTTTCCAACCACATTTTTTCTTTGAAGATGATGGTTCTCCACTATCCTTATATCACTTGTTGCCAACTGAAACATAATCGCCCATGCAGAAATTATCCAATGGGAGGCTCGTACCTATTTGCTTAGTTAAATCCAGGTGGTGACCTTTTTTTGGCCAGGCAGTGTACACATTATAAAAGGGCAAACAAAAAGCAATTTATCAAGTAGTTTCTCCCAGACCCTTGATACATAATACCATCTGTTTTCTATTCATTTATGATCATACAATTTATACCGAGGAGAAAAGGAAAACACAAAACATTTGGTCTAACAGCCACCTCCAGAGGCAACTATTTGACAAAGTGTTGGAATCTAAAATCTACACCCTGGGTTGGTACAATTTAATTCATCTTCATATTTGAGTAACACGGACTCCTTGTAAGTCTTTTTTAAAGTGTGCCAGATTTTTACAAAGTTTGGTATTTTCATCTAGACGATTCCATAAATTCCTACAAAAAAACACAATGGCCTCCAGAAACAACAAATTTAATTTCAACGATCAACCTACTGTACGAAGCTGGACACGCAAGAAACCACTAACAGTGACCCACATGTAACAGCCCTAACCCTAGCACTTTGGATGTCTTTGCTGAGAACATTTGTAAATATATTATCGATTAGTGAACAACTATATGAAGTTATTCGTGTTGGTTGCATTATTTTAGGGTACAATGAAAGACTGTAGAGAGTATTTAAATTTTTTTCTGAGGGTCTATGGGATTTACTTTTCAGTAGGTCGATGTTAAAATCCTCGCAGATAAATACTTCCCTTTGATCCAGGTTTGCAAAAAGTCTTTCTGTACAGTCTGTGAAAGTCAATTTGGGAACCAGGTGTTCTGTAAATGCAACTTATAAGTTTTTTTTCTTTTTCCATAAGATAGCTCCACAGTGAGGCACTCCATTTGATGGTCAATAGTTATAGTTATCTTTTCAACAACTTTTTTTGCAGGTTATTTTTGATGTATAATGCAACCCCTCCCCCAGTTATATGGTTTCTATTTTGCATAAACATTTCATATCCCTTTAAAGCAAATGTGTCAATTTGGTCATCTTTTAATCAGGTCTCTAAAATCTAAAAATATAATGTCAAAAGGGATGTTGAACTTATCTTAGTACTCTCTTATGCTGTCAAAATTTGTGTGCAGTGTCTGACTAAATGAATAATGGATAAGGTCTCATTCTGGTTCATTACATTACATATTTCCCAATCTTGAAAATATTTGCACATACTGTTTATATTTTGGTAAAAGTTGGCATCAGGGTCAATGTCATTAATAATTAGATTTATATTGTGGTCAGTAAAGATGGTTATGTTCACATTCATGATTTGTAGGACCGTTATAATTGAAATCATTCTCAGATGACAATTCACTATGAGCGTTGTCAGTCATAGTAAATGATTAGAAGGCATCATCTTACTTTAGCTCTTCATTTGAAATATGAATTGAAATATGAATTGAAACAGTTTAAACAAAAGATCAACAAGTATACTGGCAACAAAAATCATACAGAATTACGCATTACTCCATAAACTGCTACGTCACAAAGTCATGCAGAGGCAAATTAAAGTTAATCTTTATTTCTACATTTGTCACAGTATATAGTCAAGAAATATCCCAGAGGTAATCAAAAGAGACGTTAATGTTTTCTTTCCAGTGGAGTTTAGTACACAGTTGCAAGGTTACCTCAGACATTAACAGTGTTAGTATATTTTCCCACTTTGTCTTGTTTCTCAAATATATATTACATTTTTTTTTTAATGATTGAGCTTACATGACCAAAACACAAACTAAGTAAAATAATCCTTTGTGCTGCTGAGATGTTTGGAGTCTACATGTGACAGTTAAACAACTAAATAAAACTAATTATGTATTTTTAAAAAGTTATTATCTTTAGCACCATCTTGAATAAAAAAAAGCAAAAACTGTGGATAAGTTATCATGTTGATTAATTATATGATACTGTATACAAAATTTATATGAATCCAGATAAATTAATTTGCATGATTAATTTGATTAATAATTTTAATGCAATTAACGCATGCGCAATGTCATCTTAGAGCCAAAAACAGGATGCAGCCATATTTGGATGAAAAGCGGCGGTGCAAGCAGAGCGTAGGGAAAGCTAACTAACTGCTAGCCTACAGATGCTCTAAAACGTCACCAAGCAGTGTTAAACAACGTCATATTATGGTGTTGTTAGTGTAAACACTCATCTACAGCTGCAGTCAAGTGCATCTCAGGTAAAACTATGCCCATATTGAATAAATAGAAGATACAAAAGGTCTAACCCCACCGGAAGACTACTGTAGTTACTATAGCAACATGTAATCAAACCCCAGCACGGCAATTATTTGTCAGATTATTTACCGTAGTATCTTAATAACGGAGCAAAAAGTTAAAAATGGACCAGATCACTTATTAGACGGCCTCAGTAAGTCTACCACTGACAAACTGACTGACACAATGGATTGCAAAAAAACAGCAGACCGGTTAATACTGTTAAGGACACAGGCTTTACGAAGGTTTTGCAAATTGCATCTCAAAATGCTTTGTACAAGGCACCATCAAGAAGCACCATAATGACTAAAATCCACAGGCTGTGTGAAACTGAAAAGAAAATAAAGAAAGAGTCGTCCTGACAGGAGACACTGGACTTCAGTGAACAACGCAATCTATTTAAATATCTTGTTACTCCTGCAACCACTGTTTAGTTTAAATAAACACATGTAAAATGTATATATCACCTTCTGTCATGAGTGTTTTTGCTCCCACAAAATGAAAAACCACAGTGACCCTGTGATTAATCAGATTAAAAATTTTAATTGTTTGATAGTCCTAATTAATTTACAAAGAAATGTACACTACCAGTCAAAAGATTGGACACACCTTCTCCAGTGATTTTCACCTTCGTGGAGGTTATGAGATCAGGCTGGCTTGTCTGTTTGTTAGCAGGATTACGCATGAACTACTGGACCGATGGTGATGAAATTTTCACCAGGTAGCCCTCGGGCCAAGGATGAAATCATTAAATTTTGGAGATGATCTGGGTTAGCATGCAGATTCTGGATCTATTTTTCACTTTCTATAACATTGCGAGATAGGGCCACTCATCAAAATCCGAACAGTAGTTTTTGTGTAATCCTGCCAAAAAAACAAACAAACCTCCTTGGGTGGTTAAAAAATATTTTGGGTGAACAACAGCCTTGGTGGAGGTATGAGCTCTGTGAGTGCCCTCTAGTTCTTTATTATTTTCAACATTCATTCATTTTCTACCCCTTAATCCTTGCAAGGGATGGGTGGGTGCTCATTTTCAACATTGCACATTAATACTAAAAACAACCCAGAACATGTTTTATATTTTAGATTGTCCATAGCAGTCACATTTAGCTTTTATGACAGCTTTGCACACTCATGGCATTCTCTCATATCCTCAAGGTAGTCACCTGGGATGGTTTTCAAATTACAGGTGCGTCTCATCAAGAGTTACAGTAATTTTTGCCATTTTTTGCCTTCTTAATGTGCTTTAGACCATCAGTTGTCTTGTGCAGGTGATAGATGGGCTCAGATTCAATAGCTCTATTAGAACTACTGTACAAATCCATTTTATGGCAAGAAACTCTCTCTCTCTCTCTCTCACTTTAAGAAATAAAGGTCAGTCTATCGAAAAACTTTGGCTGTATGTTCAAATGCCACCAAAACAATCAAATTGTATTTGAAGTGCTGCAAATGGTCAGTTTCTGAGTCTGTAAACTTCTCCTCTACAGCAGCATAGCTCTTCCTTTCCTGGGTCGATCCTCCCGAGAACCAGTTCTTGTGATTTTTTCACTTACTAACCTTCAGTAATGATGGACTGTCTACTTAACTCAGTGTTTTTTTTTTTTGGTCAGAATATGAATTCGTACAGTACTTCTAGTAGCACTATTATGGCTATTGACTCTGTAGCTTACCGAAGTTTCATCTGAACAGGACAACTGATGGTCTAAAGCACAGCAAGAAGCCAAGAAATAGGACAAATGAACTCACCTGTGATTTGAAAACCATTGCAGGTGACTACCTCATGAATCTGATGAGAGAATGCCAAGAATGTGCAACAATGCTATCAAAAGCTAAATGTGACTAATTTGAACATGGTTTGGATGTCTTCAGGATTAATGTTAAAAATATACAAAATAAAGTAAAGCTACTGATGGTGAAGGTGTCTCCAAACATTTGAATGGCAGTGTGTTTAAAAATTAAAATTAAAGTTGTAGTGTGTTGTATTGTGTTATATGTAAACATTTAAGCAGTAAATAACTTTGGAATGAAAATGTTGCCCCAAAAAAGGTGGAGTAGACATGTTTGAATGACTGACAGGAAATTGGCTAAAGGATGTTAAAGCAAAAAGTATAACAATGCAGTAATTCATTGAAAACATCTGAAATACCATGGTAATCCTGAATTTAGAATGCAGCGTTTACATTTAAAACTCCCATTTGATACAGGTCTACAGCCTTCCCAGCTCAGTGTAATCGTAAATGCAGGCTGGAGTGTAGAATGGTTAGAGGCTTTAAAAGGTAATCCTGTGATACTGTGAGCAGAACGTCCCCTGGTACATGTCTCTTTGCTGAGAGTTGGTGTGTTTTCAGCAAACTAGGCAGGTTTTTCTACCATCACAGATGTGTACGTACATGGGGAGATTGGGGGTGAAAAGTATCTTGGGCATTCTACAAGAAGCCTGGGATGGCCTTTTCAAGGACCATACAGGTAAAATCTGCCTGTTGTAAACAGAATACTAACACAATGACATTTAAATACATCTCTCCTTGGTTAAACAAGCAGCATGATTGAGCTTAGTGAAAGTTTTGTTATGCTTATTGTGGACCACAGTCCTCACTGAGGGTGAAAACATAAAAACAAATTTGTTGTTTCTCTTTCAGAATGCTCTTAATTGTACGGTAACTACAAAGTAGTTAACGTACAATTGGTGTAATTTAAGTGGTCTCATTAAGCAGCTACCTTACAATTTGATATGATTTAGTGGTAGCCTTTATTTGGTTGTGAGGTTCAGATTGTCTATTGTTAAGACATATGCAGATGTGCTACCTTTTAGACAAGTGAACTTCAGATGATATGGATTTGAAAGGCACTTGCAAGCTTTGTCACAAAATCTCTAATGAACCACAGCTGGATGCAGGAGCGTGTAGCACTGGTCGTGGTGGTGGTGTTGGCTAAGGGTGTACTCAAACTAGGGCCATTTTGGCTCGAGCCGAGCCGGGGCCCACTTCACACCTTTCCAGTCCCCAGCGCGTCTCTGCTCACATCACTGCGGGCTGAGGCTCGATTGGTCTTGTACAAATGTCATCACGTCGTTTGTACATTGTGTGTACGTCATCAGAAGCTGCAGCTGCTGCATTCAACAGATTTGGTATCGTGGATCACAATATGAGAAACGTCCGGATGATCATAATGATTTTATGACGAAGTCTGTGCCATTTCACTCAGATACTGTCCGATGACACACCTGGGTTTCTCCAGAGTGCTAGGCGACAATTTGCAATTAACCGCGCTGCCCACAGGCGGACATTTTTCCGACTGCTGCCATTCTTTTGACATGAGTGTAGTGAAGGACGCAGTGATTTTACATCATCATCACGAACGGTCGCCGTGCTCGTATGCGTGCGTGACCAATCATGCCGTGCCATAGACCACCTCTTCCAACCGTCCTGAGGCCCGGGGCTAGAGTGCGGCTCGCTTATACTCACATTACTCAAACGATCCACGCTAAAGGTATGAAACGCGCCCAGGCGCAGAACAAACTCCCAGTGTGAGTACACTCTTAGCTGTTGTCCACCAAAGAGAATTAGATTTGTCCTCCCTGCCCCTGCCTGTACTGTCCTCAATTGAATGCCTTGCATTTAAATGCAAACCCCCCATTCTCCATGACAATACTCTTGATCTACCAGCCACCCAAACCAAGCTCAGCTTTCATTCCAGAGCTACATGACCTCCTCTCTACACTCTGCACAGCCACTGTCAACATCATAATACTCGGTGATATTAACATCCACATTAACACCCCTTCCTGACACTGCGCAGCTGAGTTCCTGCATTTCCTGGACTGCCTCAACTTGACACAACATGTTGACATTCTGACACACACCAAGGGCCACACCCTGAACATGGTGATCACCAACTCCGCCCCCATTAGAAATCTGCATGAGCTAGGTGTGTCTGACGACAAAGTCATCTCTATGGAGCTACCCTTCCTGTCCCCCCTCCACCCCTTTGAGAAACACAAATGGCAAATCAGTTTCAGGAACTTAAAAAATGTATATCAGCCCACATACTCTGACTGTGGATTTCCAGCATCTCTCCTCAGTGAACCTTCCATCAATCACTGAGTCAGTGGATTTTTCCAACTCATTGCTAAGCAGCCTCCTGGACCTCCATGCTCCTGTCAAAACCAGAACAGTCACCTTTACACATTCTGCCCCCTGGTACACAGCTGAGCTACAAAAAATGAAGAGAGAGGGGCGTGTCCTGAGACAACACTTCATGGACTCAGGTCTCACCGTTCACAAAAGAACCTACAGAGAACATCAGAAGACCTACTCAAAGTCTCTCAGTTTTGCATGGTCCCGGTTCTACTCAAATATCATGAACAATAACTCTGGAAACTCCAAGAAACTTTTTTCTGCTATAAATCACTTCCTCAAACCTCCTTACAGTCAGACACCATTCAGGAGCAGTGCAACAACTACATCACCTTCTTTAGAATGAAAGTAGACACCATCCGCTCCTCACTCTCCAGCACCAGCATGCCTGCACATTGCTCCAGCACCCTGGCTTTTCCAGCCTTAAATGTCGACCTGCGGCCTGGAAATCCCCAGCCCCACCAGCCTCTCTGCTGCTTTATAGACATCACACAGCAAGAGGTTGAGAACATCATTAGGAAGATGAAGCTCTCCACCTGTATCCTGGACCCCTTTCCCTCAGCCCTGGTAAAAACCCTCTCCTCTGCCATAAGTCCTACAATCACTAAAATCTTAAAACCACTCCCTCCAGACTGGTCATGTTCCCACTGCCCTGAAAACTGCTGTCATCAAACTGCTCCTCAAGAAGCCCAACCTAGACCCACAAGTGTTTGCAAACTACCAGCCTATCTCCAGCCTCCCGTTTTTATCTAAGGTGCTGGAAAAGGCAGTTGCTGCCCAACTCCTATACCATCTCAAAACAAACCTGTTTGAGAAGTTCCAGTCTAGTTTCCACTTTGGCCGCAGCACGGAAACTGCTCTGGTAAGGGTCACCAATGACCTGCTGATGGCAGCTGATGCTGGATCACCATCCCTTCTCATTCTCCTCGACCTCACTGCAGCATTTCACACAGCTGACCACCGCATCCTCTTCCATTGCCATTGGACTTACTGACACTGCCCTAAACTGGTTTACTTCCTATCTCACAGGGAGAACAAAGTACGTTTCTGTGGGGAAGGCAAAGTTGGACACACACCCTGTCACCTGTGGTGTCCCTCAAGGATCAGTCCTTGGCCCCACCCTCTTTATACTCTACATGCTCCCCCTTGGACGTATCATCAGCCGGCATGGAATATCATTCCATTGCTATGCTGATGACACCCAGCTCTATGTGAAGACAAATCCAACCCCCCCTGCAGCCATGCCATCATCCACATTAACCACCTGCCTGGAGGAGATAGAGGCATGGATGAAGCACAACTATCTGCAGCTAAACGGCTCAAAAATGTAAGCAATTCTCATTGGCACCAAACACCAGACCCGGACATCCACCATGACCAGCACTACCTTCTCTGGTCATGACATCCACCTCTCACCATCTATCACAAACCTGGTTATCAGAATGGACCCCCACTTCACCTTTGAGGGTCACATTAAACATCTCTGTAAGACCTCTGGCTTCCACCTCAGGAACATTGCAAAACTCTGTCTGATGCTCAGTCTCTCAGATGCTGAAAAGCTTGCTCATGCCTTTGTCTCCTCCAGGCTGGACTGCAGCAACGCTGTTTTTATTGTTGTATGATGTGTTCCTCTGTAGCATTTTGAGATTGTTCACTCAACATAAAGTGCAGTATAAATAAAATGTATTATTATTATTATTATTATTTACTCTGTGTTTGAGATAAAGAAAAATATAAAACTGCTCTGAGTTCAGTCCATATACCCTAGTCCAAAGCACCTCCTCTCTCACACAGGTAGAGCTGGCTTTTTTACCGTCTTCTGTGCAATATGCTACTGATGCATGTTCCAGTGTAAATGAAAAATAAATTCCATCCTGAGGTACATTACTACTGACAATAAATCACCCTTTTCTGTACAAATATACAACTACACTGAATTTACGATAAGTGAACCATTAAAATATCATCCACACTTGATATATATAGACAAAACCTCTGCATACACAGCCAACAGCTCACATTGTACGTAAAAAGTAACACATTGAGTTCAGGCCATATACACTGATCCAAAACACCTCTTCGGACAAGGAAATGTACAAAAACAAAAGCCATTGTTACAAACAGCCTCGAAGGCAGCTAGCTTATTATTATTATTATTATTGTCAAAAAGAATGTTAGCCATGGTCTCGTAACGTAATTAAATAAACTTATGCACCGTAGCAGTGACCAAATGTATTTAATAATATATGTGCCAGAATGCAACATCTATAGAGCATTAAAATACTGAAACTACAGAGGACAAGGTACTTTTAATAGGACACATGGTTCCACATCTCAGTCCTCTTTTGGGTCATAATGAGCAGGTAGTGGTGCCAACATAGGGACACTCAGAGGCTCCTTGTTTCAGCTTCCAAACTCTTTGGAAACCTGTAGGTCATCATGGGGCATTTTTCCATCTTCTATATTCTGCATATGGTTTCAACAATACCTACCATCTTCATTACAGACAGAGTGAGAGAATGAAGTTTTGGCTTCTCCTCTCCCCCACTTACATCAACACTCTAATGTGGGGTCAACGTGAACTCTTTACGGACATGTGTCACCATGGAACTGCCATGGAATTTTGCTACATCTGGACTTTGTTTTGATAGAGGATCCTTGACTTCCCTATCAGGACTGATAAGACACAATGCATCCAGCAGGCCCTACTATACACTTGCACTTACACCCAAAGGCTCTCTGATACTTATTACTGTGTTAATGAATGTTTGTGTAGCAACTTGTCTGCTAACTGTGCATATGAGGGTTTTTTTTTCTATGTGACCATAATTGTGCTTCTTTTGGAGCCTAATTCTGGAAACTGTGCTTTTTTACTCTCTTTCCCATTGTATACGATTGAAAGTCCAGTTTAGAAAATTCTTTCAGTTTAGATATGTAATCTTCCATTTTGAAAATAAGGCCAAGAAATA
>JAQQAE010009054.1:0-14822 GCA_029823295.1 Pseudamia nigra
AACCTCTCTTATCTTTTTAAATGGGTGAACTTGCACATTTTTACATTTCCCAATAATTATTGTCCCCACTGTATGCAGGGAATTGACAGTCATAAAAGTTAAAACATAGCTTAAAGCAGTCATGTTTCATTAAAAAAAAATGCTGCGAGTTGTTTATATATTAAAAAATGCATAAGAGCAGTGAATTTCTGTTTTGCTTTAAAAGTTATTCAAGCATCCATAGGTCAGAGCAGGTCCCTTAAATAACACATACTTATACTGTAGCTCACCAAAACTGTGGCTCGATTCCATGCACTGATAATATTTAAGACACAGAAAAGTATTCGAACCAGACCTGAGGGAATGTTTAAAAATACAGAAACTTGAAGTGAGAACAGACAGACAGAGATACAGACACAGTATCTCAGTGTCAATCCAAAATCTATCACCATGAAACCAAGTTGTGTGTAGTTTTTTTAAAATTATTATTTCACTAATCAGATCATCCTAAATATTAAAAAATCTGCACCTTTAAAGTACACTCTTTTGTACTGGCATAATCATGGGAAGCAACACTAATACAGTTTTCACAAACTTTGCTGCTTGAGTTTTTATAATCACTGAGCTCTGTATTCAGCTGAAGTCGGTTAACATTTCTACTGTATATGGTTCTGAGTTTGAAAGACTCTAATTAGCAAATAAGTCAGGTTTATTCAGAGTCAATTTGTCATTGTGAAAACATTTGTAATGGTACAAGTTAATATAGATTCAGTTAATTGCATGGCACATACAGTCGATTACAGGATTTTCTATTTATTACATTTAATGTAGTGACTCAGCACAATGGTTCTCAACAGGTGGTACCTATCGATTCACATTTTCTACATGGTTTTCAAGTTGAGACTCACTTTTAACAAGTTCAAAGCAGGTGGGTTCATTTTTATATGCATACTGGAGATGTACAGTGATGCCTCGGATAACGACGTTAATCCGTTCCGGTGTCACAGCCTGTATCCGAATCAGTCGTTATCCGAAGTGACTTTTTCCATAGGAATACATGTAAATTGATATAGTGAATGCATATAGATTTTTTTCTCTCCACCCACTCAGTAATCCATGACCAGGGGAGAATCACTGCTTTTTTATCATGTTCATATTGGAAAGAAACAGAAGAATATGAATTTGGCATGTGTACATTTTCTTCTAAATCGGACATTTCCTAAAGACAACTAGAGAACGTGATTTTGGTAAGCTTATGAGGACAACAACCAGTGACACATGTATTAGAAAAAATACATTTGTTGTCAGTCCTTGAATCCGGGATGACTAAATGCAGTGGGTAATTTCACAGCTCCTCGAGCTATTACACCCGTTTGGATTCAGAACATAACAAGTAAATCAAGATAACATTCACTCATTACCTCTCGTCTCTGAGTATGATGCAGAGTTTGCTGTTAAAGCCTTGATGAAATGAGTTATGAACCTGAGCCTAAGTGGAATTACAGCAAAGCTCTCGCTCTTGCCCGCCTACAACCTTCAAGCTGCACACAGAAGCCATAATGACAAAATGGGAGATTTGCAACCGATATAAAACTGTAATGTAATTGACTGAGAGCCACAATCAGATAAGCAGGCCCTTTCCCCTACTTTCAACGGTAAATGTCAAACGACTTCAGCGGAGTGGAGAGCTCAGTGATAAAATGTAGCGGCGGCCCATTGTGGCCTATCTGTCACACAACACACCAGGCTTTTTACTCCAACTGAAGAATGGCTGTTATATGTCAAAGTAGAAGAAAGCTGGGATGTAGTGACAGTTCTTTTTTCATGCCTTGTTTCCCCCTCATCACAGGACATTAAACTTCACTTTGAGTATTAGTGTATTTATTTTCACTTCTGTACATAAATGAATGGCTGCACAGTCATTTGAAGGGTCTTTTTACCCTGAGGAATAACTCCCTGAGCAGATCATCAGTCAAAGTGTCCCATGTTTTTCTACAGACGGGTGAATGTACAGGCTGCCGAAGTGGACTTAGTGGAGATATCAAAGAGTGTAACAGATCGGGCCCAGTATTCATATGTGCTGCACGAATTGGGCTCTGCTATCAAAGAGCAGCATTACATTACAGAGTCGAACCCAAGAAAAATGATGGTAACAGTTCTCTGCCCATGTTTTCTTTAGTGGTGGGAATTAAATGACACGTTACAATAATCCCAATTGACAGCTCAGGAGTTGTATGGCGAAAAAGAGCAAACTATATATGGTGACCTCACCTAAAATATGCCATTTTATATCCATGAAAATAGTTTGTTGTTTTCCAGAAAGCACCATACAGCCCACACA
Organism: Pseudamia nigra; assembly: GCA_029823295.1. Taxonomy (NCBI): domain Eukaryota; kingdom Metazoa; phylum Chordata; class Actinopteri; order Kurtiformes; family Apogonidae; genus Pseudamia; species Pseudamia nigra. The sequence continues at coordinate 2,321 of JAQQAE010009054.1, forward strand.
ATTCCTAATTTGTCTCCTGACCAACTCTATGTTTGTGGTGCAATAAGATCCATTCATTTTGTTTTTCAGAATGTACGTATATTAGTGTATAAATGTGATATATATACACACCGTATTTTCCAGGTTATACATCGCTCCGGAATTTTAGTTTCACGAGCCAAAAAATGTATAATTAAGAAGAAAAAAAACATGTATAAGTTGCACTAGAGAACAGGTCACATTTTTTCAGGGAAATTTATTTAACAAATTCCGACACCAAGAACAGACATTTCATCTTAGAAGGCAAGTTATAGTAAGAATAGAGAACAACAGGCTGAATAGATATCTCGTCCTGTATATTAACGTAATATAACATATGTAACGTATGTTAACGTAATGTAACTTAATATGACAACGGAGGCCTCACTGTTCTTGGTCTGTATTCATACTGAAAATCAAGATCAAGCGAGCTTTTGCCCTTCTGTTCCGCAGGAGGTTTCTGTCCTCCCTGAGCTCGCCTTACGACACCTGTGTTATCGTTTGACATGTGTACCGTCCCAGTCAAACTCCCCACCTGCCACTGGCCCCGGAGCGGGTAGCGGGCGGCCGGGTGGCCGTGAGCTTGATGCCAGAAAGCGAGAGCCCGCTCGGGGCTCGCCTCACCGAGTAAGTGACGCACCAACGTGTTGGTGCCGACACGTTCGGTGTTAAAGCCTCCAGGGATGATGGCAGGTATGGTTGTTACCGGTAATGTTTACATTTTACATTGTCAGTGATACAGGTGCGGCAGATGCAGGTACACAAGCCTAGAGTGACCTACAGCAGCTGTTAGTGTGACAAACAACGAACATGTGAAATATTTCAATATATTAGTTACTCCTGTTTATATGTCGCCTCCCAAGCTAGACTATGAAAAAAACCATGACGTACAGTCCAGAAAATACAGAAAATATATCTATATGTATATATAGATATATATACACAGTTCATGCCAGTATATATGGTCCATTCTCTGATGGTCATGATAGTAAATTTTTTGTGTATTTAAAGTGTAACTACCTCTGCTTGACCATTTACACCATAAAGAACAGTGACAGAAAGAGAAATAGACTGCAGGCTATTATATCCATCTGTGGATGTGAGACAGGAGTAGTTCAGGCACATCAGGAGAAGACAGACTCAGAGACACCTGTCCAGAATCACATGAGCTCTGAAACTGTTAGCTTGGAACTTCACAGGTTTTATCAAAAACAATGTCCATTTAGAATATTTTTCTTGCCCATTCTCACAGTGAACAGAAGTTATGAATTGTCCTTAAACCCGCCAAATTTCGCTGACTAAACAAGTGATTCTGCAGCCCGTGTTGTCCCATCACTGTAGCATTGTAACACATTAATTTGTATTCAAGCCGAGAAAACCTAATTATCCAATCAAAGCAGTGGGTTTATGTGGTTGTATGTGTCCTGTGGTTCAGAAGAGAGTGATATGACAGTTTCAGTTTGAATGAATGAGGTTTGTCAGTCTGGTTGAATGACAGGTGGGCTGTTCAACCCTGATGGGAGAGATTTTACACATATTTAGAGACATACAGGTGTTACAAATGTGCATCTTCACATCATCAAGGTGGGACAGATTATTATTATCATGCAGCTGTGGCTCAGCGGAGTCGGTTGTCCATGAACCGGAAGATTCAGGGTTCAATCCCCGGCTTCTCATGTCCACAGGCCAAAGTGTCCTTGAACAAAACACTGAACCCTAAGTGAGTGTTCACTGGTGTGTGAATGTGTGCGTGAATGGGTGAATGGAAAGCAGCATAATGTACTTTGAGTATGACAGGATAGATAAGTGTGAGACTATTTACCATTTACCATAATAATAGTACATTTTATTTGCAGGAGCCTTTCAGAATCCTCAAGGTTACCTTACATTACTGCAACAGTTTAAAACACATACACAGTTAAATGCAAAGATAAAATAGAGAAGAGAATACATTAAATAAGTAGATAGTGCCAAAATACAAAAAATATTAGACAGGAAATTGTAAGACAGGAAATGGCATTCTTGCCTATAAAAAGTATAATTTTATATATTTGTCCCTCTGTGTATATTATCACCAGTCTTGATGTTTTTACAGTGCAATTAACTCCTACAATTCCTTAATGTGGTTCCAATGTACTGTAATTCAAATGTAAAAGGAAACAAGAGGTCTGCTCCCTTCTGTGATCTCTTTACAGGACATGATGAGAGATTTTGGGATTCTATCGGGGAAGCTGCCCTGTCTCATCAGAGAAACTTGGACAGATGAGATAAAAGCTCACAGTCAATTAAAAGCATGGTATCTCATAATAATAGCTTGGGGCAGTCAGCATGAACAGATAAAGTGCCAGTGATGAAAAATACCAAAAAACTATTAATATAGCCAAAAATAAATAAATAAATAAACACCAACATAAAAATAAGCAAAACAATGAACACAATACCACCAAAATCAACAAAAAATTGATTTTTAAATTTGGGAAATTAAAAACAAAGGGCTGTCTCTAATATAAACCTGACTCAAATAAAGACTAGGTACCTTCTGCAGCTGAAGGAAAACAGAAGCATGGACACTATTTGAGGATGCATGATATTTACAGCATGTAGTACTGTCTTTTGGTTTAGACTGGGAAAGCTTCAGTAGGGAGGGGGACATTTTTAAATTTCTCATTGCAGCTCCTGTAGCTTTAAAGGTCACATACTGTGAAGATCCAGGAGTAACTATCTGCCAGTCATTTTTTTTCTACAGACAAACAAACCAGTAGGGTATGTGGATTTTCAATCAGAAAGTGAAAAAAAAAAACCCCCTCAGCTTTGAAGCATCATCTCCTTCTGCCCTTTTGGCGCTGTTTCGTCTCTGGTCTCGCCATGCCTGACAAGCCATTAGAAGGCTTGTCTGCCCGTGGCAATGAATGGGCTATACTCCAGAGGACACGGAGAGCCAGATAAGGCTTAAATCACGGGCGGACAGCATGAGGAAAAGGCAGCAGAGGCCTTCAGTCTTCATTTCTACACTAGGTTTCTAAAGGGAGGGGCTACATAGAAACTTGGTTTTCAATTCTTTGGTTCTACCTCTGTCTCTCCAAGTTTTTGCCACATTTCTCACTGACCCTTTTCTGTCCTTGCCACAGATATTTCTCCTGTTGTTGCTTTGCTTGGCACACAGACACTCCTACTGGCTGCTCTGGAGCCCTGTTCTCACGTTTGTGCACACGTCTTGTTGAATTTGTTTTGATGGGTACAGAGTCGTGTAATGTCATATTGAGTGGACAGCAAACAGTAAATTCTTATGACAGAGGCTGTTGGGAAAAAGGCTACTTAATGCCTGAGTGCTTCAAAAGAGACAAGAAAATATAAAATGGCCATCGCTTTTTGTTACCTCAGCTATTTCTTCTGAAAAATGGTTTTTGCAAACATGCTCATGCACGCGGGGAAAACCAATTTGTTGCAGTGCTGGAGTGTAATAACCACCAGGAATTTATTATGTTTTATAAAGACATTATCCATGAATAATTCAACTAATGTGTGCATTAAGCTGTTCATTATTACACTGTATCTGCTTTAATTTACTCAATTAAATTGGTCCTGGATTCAGATGGTTGGTAAAACCAATTACAGACACAAACTTCAGACTTGAGTCACATTAAATCGATGGTTCTCAACTAGTTTCACCTCACGAGCCACATTTTCCAGTGTCATCAAGTTGAGACCCAGTTTTATTAATTTCAAACCAGCAAATGTCATTTTTGTACGATATTAAAGCTCATTTAACAGTCTAACAACTTGAGCATTGGAATTCCGTGACAAGAATGTAACCGTAATCAACAGAATGAACAAAACAAGCCAGACAATAAACAAAAGTGTACAAAATAATGAACAAGATCCACCAAAGTTAACAAAAAATAGCAAAACAATCAATAAAATGTACAGAATAATTAACAAAATGAACAAAAGTTATAAAAAACAAAAAAATTGAGACAATTAATAAAAATTAGAAAGAAGAAATGATGAAAATGCAAAAAAAATCAACTAGAATGAATGAAAATCAACCACATACAGTAATAAAATACAAATTACATTGTAACCTGTCAACTTTTCAGCCAAATGAGTTCAGAGTTCAACATACAATAAAAATCAACAAAACAAACTTTCTTCCCCACTCACACTCAACCCACTAGCTGAGAACAACTGAATTAACAAAATAAAAGAGTGTACACAATTTCTATGTATATCTCCTTTGAACATACGTCCATGCAGGTTTAAAATAATTTATATCGTAGAGCTACAGTATTTTACTATGTTAGAAACTCCTAGGTCACTTCACATGGAAAGAATTTTTTTGATTTGTGTTCTACTACGGTAATCTGATTTTTCCAACCCAAAACACTCGCAACACCAGGAGGCATAGGAAAACTACCATTTTCCAAAAATGAAACTGTCTCTGCCCTCTGTCAACACTTTACTGTTACTGTTTTATTACCATATTAATATCCATCATCATCAATGATATCTGGCTTACAGTAGTATCCATCACTATGTGTTTCAGTGGATGTGCATGATGTGGTTCTACAAAAATATATCACCGTGCACACGCTGGGAGATGTTTTTGAAATTGTACTTTGATGAAGCACAAACAAAACATACACACACACGCATGTACACCTATATATATCAACTTTCCGATGCTGTATGCCAGATTGTTGAGGGCCTTGGGCGTGAGAGCAGGAAATCAGATACATGTGAAACAACAGAACCATAAGGAGGAAGAACAAACTGTTTACCTTATAGAGGAGCAAGATGATCTGCCGCAATGTGAGCCTGTGGAAAACGCAGACGTCGTAGAGCGCTGATACAGCCAGGACAGTCACTCCAAGCTCCTTCCACAGCATGCTGCAGCTAGCGCAGACCAGGCTGCCCAGGAACCAAGCCAAGAGCCTCAGAGGCCTGGCATGTCCCCGCAGCTTACAGTGACGTATGTAGCAGAGCAGGGACAGCAAGAAGAATAGGGCAGCACCTTCATCTGCTCGGCCGACGACACCTGCCACAGCCTCTGTGTGGATGGGGTGGGAGGCAAAGAGCAGGCCAGCTAGAAGGCTCCACAGGCCTCCACCGAGCAGCAGGCGAGCCAGGGAGGTAAACAGACCTGTCACAGCCGCGTGGAAGGCCACATTAACCAGGTGGTATCCCCAGGGCTCGAGGCCACCCACAGCATGGTTGAGGCGAAAGGAGAGGGTGCACAAGGGCCGGTAAGACTTATGGCTGCCACTGTGAGTGAGTAAGGTGCCCCAGAAGTCATCGTAGAATATATTTGTCCAGGGGGTCTCCGGAAGCAGATCCTGATTGGTCTTGATTGCACGGCTATAAAGAGAAAAAAGAAATATATTTAATTACTGTAGATACGGTTATATCTAAATAGCATTCCCAAAATACATGCCTTCAAAACCTAGACAGAAGATTGTTTTGGCATGCGCGACTCTCTGATGAACATTTGCTTTTCAAACATGTTCTAGCAGTTAGTGTTATAGAGTTAGATAGTTAAAATGGCAACATGACATTTGCATTGGTGAAAAATAATAAATTTGCCATAGATTTTTGGAAGTAACACAGCATTCAAGTGTGGTCATCTAGGTTTCTGAGGGTTAAAAGACAACAGGTTTTTATCCATGGCTGTTTTTCAGTGGTGCATTACTCTTATAAATCTTGAAGGTCCTGAGTTCTTAAATTTTCCAAAAATCATGTTGTTTTGAACATGATGCTGCTGAATATAGTCAAAATGAGACAGAAATATGAATGAAACAAAAATAAAGATATTTTACATTGAGTAATCAATGTGCTTAAAGATGCTTTGATTATAAAAGTACAGGACCAAACACAATAGAGGATTAAAAAAAGTCATGGCATCAAAAGAGACATTATTTCGTGGAGAGAATTACTGATAATAAAGACAGAGGACATGTCTGGGAACTAGAAATGGTGACTTATTTGAATTCTTTAGGTACACAGTGAAACCTGGTGGTCCTACTGCTAAAGATTTGGATTTAATTCAACAGTCTTTAGATACTGTAGCTTGCTCTAAGAGGTTCTGTTGGGTTTACTCTGTGTAGTGTCACAATCCTCATTTCTGTAGGTGTAGTTTCAGCTCAGCGAAAAACACTGATTCACATATGATACACTTTGGGAGGAGGTGGGCGTGGTTTGTGAAACTCATTCTTATCAGTGTAATGAGATGCGGCTGTGGAGGAGCGGAGTTGATTTCAGACAGTCATGTGTCTCGGACACAGTAGAATGGAGTGAGAACGCAGCTCAGGCAGATTCAGAATTGAGGCCTCAGAGATCCACGTGGAGCGTTTTGACCCACCAGCTGCTTGTTTGAGGAAGTAGAGTTGAAGGAACTGAGCCATTTACCCGTGGAACAAAGCATCAGACTTTTAATTAGTACACTAACACTGGTTGTAAATATTCAGGACTCATCACATTCCAGACGCAGACACGTGATTGGTGAGTGTTGCAAACCTACACCTGACTCCTGTGAGTAGGATAGGGCAAGGCACCTCACCCAGGGCTAGTATAGAACATAACTCGAGTCCTGAACACATACGTGAGGTTTTAGTTACAGGGATTTCTCGGGGTGGCTTTGCTCTGAGGCGTCCAGGAATGGAATCATAGCATTTGTAAGTTAACCAAGAGGTGAACCCGTAACAATGGTCATGAGGTTTCAGCTTTGAATTGTGAAGCGCCGAGAGATAATCCTGCATTATGGTTGGTGCTATACAACTACAAATGAACTAATTTAAATACTGTATTTTGAAACATTTTAAGGACACAGACACTATGAATATTGTTATATTTATCATATTAATGTATAAAAGTGCTATGCCTGAAAACGGTTCTACTGGCAGTGCACTACAGATTCTCTGAGCAGGATGCACAGCTATTCTTTACCAGAGTGTAATAAGCAGAAAATATAGGTTGTGATGAAATGAAACTTTGCATTTGCTCACAGCTTTCCCTGAGAGTGTGGTCGTGTGGCATTCACAAACAGAACATCAGAGTTTTGAGCTCCAGGCAGTATTGCCACCACAGCCTGTGCTCTTACAGCTGTGGAGAGGGGGAATAAGCAACAGCACCACACCCTCAACCACACAAAAATACGGCACACAGTAGGGGAAGGCCATGTTGGCAAATGCTGCTTTGAAAGATGGCAACTTGTGGTGACAATTGACACGACAGCTCACAGTCTGTCAGCAGTGAGGGTGGAAAACATACAAATATACGATATTTATATACAGCTGGGATCATCAAGTGGTGGCCCGCGGGACACATCCGGTACACCAACATTTCCAATCCAGCTTGAAGAATATTAATAAATTGAGAGGGAGGAAACAGTGTAACAGTGTTTATGTTGTATCACATTTTTCTCTTTTGGGCCTGCAGGATTTAAAGGTTATCAATTTATTATTTCATACATTATTTATGCACATGATGACCTTCGATGTGCCATGTAGCCGTATATACAAATGTATTATATATAGTAAAGTATATGTACACTATGTACACCTACTCCTTTATTTTTATTATTTTCAACATTGCCCATTGTACAACTGTGAAAGAACACATACTAAATTATGGAGTACAGTGGTCCCTTGCCATATCGCGGTTCACCTTTCGCAGTCTCACTATTTCGCAGATTTTTTTAGTGCAATTTTCATGTATTTTTACAGCATATGAAAGATTGATTGACAACGGTCTTAGCCGTTGTCAATCAATCTCCTCTGCTGTGTTTCCTGTACAGTACAGAATGCGTTCAGCTCACCAAACTTACACAAACGTTCGATCGCTGGCAGTGTGACTCTGAAATGCCATATGTTTGCAAGTTTTCTCTCCGACAAAAAACCACAATGTCGACAAAGGCCTTCATTGGAAAAAGACACTACAGCAGAGCGACGCCAGGACGAAGAAGCGCGGTCAGAGGAACTGTGACACGAGTCACTATTAATAATTTCTTGTGTCAAGCTTTGTAGGTTGATCATTAAAATCTACGAAGGTTTGAATTTTGAGAGTGTTTAAATAAGAGAGAAATGTGAGAAAATGTTAATGCCTGCCTGAGAATAGTGTATAAAGTGTGTGGTGAGGGGTTTTACAGCCTTTAAAACAAATACGATGGTGCCCCGGCTCACGAATTCAATCCATTCCGGCATCACATTCATTGAGCAAATCATGCATTAGCCGGAGCGAGTTTTTCTATAGGAATCTACTTCGTGGATTTTGCCTATCGCGGGTTATTATTAGAACATAACCCCCGTGATAAACGAGGGACCACTGTAAATAAACAAAAAGCTAACTTTAACAAATAAAAGTGAGTCAATCCAAAAAATCTCAAGAACTTTAAATGGGCCTCTAAGTGCAGTTGAAACATTGAAACACAATGATGGAACTGGCTCTCATAAGAACCGTCCCAGTACAGGAAGACTAATACCTACCTCTGCAGGAGAGAATAGGTTTATTAGAAATACCAGCCTCAAAAACTGACAATATACAGCACCTGCAGATAGTTTTCTGGAGATTTCTGACATTGATTTATGGACTGATTAATTTCTAAAGGAAATGATGAACTGTCTTTTCCCATGTTGGACTACTTGTACAGTAGCTGTAGTGGCACAAATAGGTGTATTGACAGCACCCACCATCTGTGCAATACAGCTGACGGTCTAAAGCACATTAAGAAGGTGAGAAATGGCTTAAATCGACTCACCTGTGAAACTAAATACTCTCTATCTCGTGACTCTGATGAGGGAATTCTTCAAGTGTGCAAAGCTGTCATCAAAGCCTGCTTTGGACAATGTAAAATACAAAACTTATTCTGGGATGTTGAACAGTTTTTTCTCTACTGCATAATTCCATATATGTTTTCGTTCACAGTTTGGATGTCTTTGATATTAATGTATAATGTTATAATAATAATGATGGAAAAAGAAAAATTACAAGAGGAGAACATGTGTCCAAACTTTTGACTTGTATTGTATGTCGGCAGCTATGGCCACTAAGAGTCCAGGTTGGCTTCTCCACTGTCAGGGATGAACCTGCGTGACCTAACCTATTGCTGCTACATTAGCCACAAGCTGTGGGTGTCAGTGACTGGTGGGGGGTGGCCAGCAGGGGTCAAGTGAAGCAAAGCAATGGCACACTCCTCCCTGCGGGAGTCTTTAAATCTTGAATGTTTTCCTGTCTTTTCTGCTACGATACAAGGTGAGCGGCACAGCAGGGTTACAATTAATGGCACTGATGTTCCAAAGGCAACAAAATCAACCTGCTCGGGGGAGAAGATGATGCCAAAAGCAGAACAGAAGTGTTGTAATTAAAAGTGTGATGGATGTGACATGACGTGATAACAAGCCAAGTGCACCAGGTTGTAATCTTTCCTCACTACGGTCACAATTAGCACACTCAATTAGTTCAAAGAGAGATGGTTGGAGAGACCCAAAATGAATTGAGTAAAAAAACACAAGTCGACCCAAGTGTAATGAACTGCTTCCTCGGCTGTTCCAACACTTAAACATAACACTTTAGCTTGGCAATAGTCCGCTGAACAACTGCCACCTCTCAATTCCAGAAGGCTTGCAGGGAATTTGATGTGGTGCAGAGGGGATTACGGCATTCATTAAATCACAAAATGAACAGTTCTAAGAAGGGTGAACAGAAATAGCCAATCTCGGAATAGATCTAAATGCTACCTGGAAGGGGCATAGAAATAATCAGCTGGGATATAATAGAAATGTCTTGGATGTCAACATACAGATGATTGGGTTTCTCAAGGTTCTCTGATGCAGGCTCCAGCCGTCCACCAGCAGGCTTAAAGACAGTAGCCCTGCTCTCCACTTCATGACTCAAACATGCCAGTTTATTTTCACTGGCCCATTTGTCAAATGAGATCTTCATTCCACCGCAGGATGCTCACATAAGAGGCATTATGGTTCAATTACATCTCAAAGCCATTTTGGAGACAAGTGCGCTCTTTTTCCATTGCACAGTGCGGTGGAGTCAGTGAGGCCAGATACATTATATATTGCCTCAAAACCACACAGACGATTTTTCTGGCAGCAAAATACAGACGAAAGCCAGTGCCAGTCAGTCACAACCCCATTGCGTTTACAGCCTTGGCTTCCTGAATCAGACCCCAAATGTCCCTTTCTTGTATGTTGCAGCAGCAGGAAAACGAGCAACAATCTGGAGTTGAAATACAGCAACATCACAAAAGACAGAAAAGCTACAAAACAGACTGCAACGACCAAATCATCGTAGTCTGTTGTCAGCGGTCGGAAAGGTACTCCGACTGCTGAATTAACACATTAACATCATAGTCCAACTAGTCATGGTCAGTGCTTTCAATCTATGACAAATCAGTGATCGACTGCAAGCCAAGCAGTGCTCCATCATCAAACACTACTCCTCCAGCAGCAAAGAGGCCAGCTGGAGAGGAAGATTGAGTTTCTGCGCCTGGCAAGGCCAATTTCTCAGTAGAGTTGGCAGCAGGGAGGACCTCTATGTGCACTCCAAACCTTTTCCAGCCGGGAGCACATTCCTCCCCAAGACCATGTGTCTGAACACCGTCTCAGGAACGACTGGAGGGATCATGTGGCCACTAACAAGAGAAGCTCCTGAAAAAGTATCTACCGTCCTGTTACTGTTCCTCAATCATCCCCTTCTTGCTGCCACCCTTAATCTCACCACAATGTGTCCAGATTGTAATCACATGCCTCAGTCTGTCACAGTCTGTTTGCGCATTTACAGAGTGGAAACTAGAGTGAAACTAAGAAGGTGTTGTCTTTTGTCATGTATACCTTAAAGGTAGGATCCTGTGAAAATGCATCTTTATTGGGTTTTGAAGTATATGTAAACTCTGTTGTGAAGCAAAAGCTGTGAAAATATGAACCTGCTCAGTGCAGTCAGGTTGGAGAAAAAGAGCCATTTTGATTTTTTGTGATTTGTGGCATCGCAGGTGAGAACAATTATAGTCGAACAAAAATTAGTCCTACCTCCATGAGTCAATTGTCAATATTCCTGACACTTTTCAAAAAAGTGATTATGAAAATGGCATTATTCTGTATTTCCAGTAAATGTGCATCAGAATATGATCCCAGGTCACCTTAGGACCAACCAATCAGTGTTTTTGGATGAAAAGTAGACAGATACAACATCTCACATTGAAATCAGAGCATGTGTGAGCTTTAATATGTGCAGCACTTTGCACTACATCGATGTATAAAAAGTGCTCTAAAAATGAAATTTGATTTGGTTTGAATTGATTACAACAATGCCATTGGAAAACCATGTAGACATCAAATAGACACTTGTCACCATTCTCAGAGGTCACTGACAGACACATACAAGTGCTATGGATAAAAATGTAAGTGTTCAGATATGGAACCATTAAGACTTGTTTAGTATTGGCACTGTCCGTATAATTGTTGATTATTCAAAAAGGCAATTTAAATGCTTATCACAATTATTACATAAGCACCATTTTACTATATTTGGGGAAAAATAGCTTAATTGGCTACTCTAATTTGTCCCTAGTTGTGAGGGTTGTGTCAGGAAGGGCATCCGACGTAAAAAAAAACCCGTGCCAGATCAAACATGCGAATCATTGGTATTTCGCTGTGGCGACCCCTGAGGGGAGCAGCCGAAAGGAGAAGAAGCAGCTTTACATAAACATCTCTTTTCATCTGAAAGAAGGTGGTGAAATTAATAGAAATAACACATTTTTATCATTAGTTCAATGTCACTTGCCATTGTCTGAAAGGCCCTTGTTAATATCATCCTTTTTGCATCTCTTCGGCTGCTATAATGTAATTTTTATCATAAAAAGGCAAATATGTTTCAATATCTGATGCCAGAAAATGTCTATTCTTCTTAAAATATGTGCAAAATTAGACAATCGATACAATTATACTACGCTGCCGACAAAGTTAGTTAGCAGGCAATATAATCACAAATAGCTTAAATTTGAATGTGCACTTCAGCAAACACAGTACAGTATGTTACTCTCCAGTCTGCTGCAGTGCTTTTCTTTAAGCCTGTTGTGTTTATACAATTATATACTACTGACACTAATTGGAATAACTGTCATGAACTCTGGGACTTGACAATGTTCACCGCAGCTCCTCAGCTCAGTATTTTTAGACAGTTCCTACATGACATCATAACAAAGATGTGTGATGAGAGAAAACAAAGGCAGCGCAGTGTGTGTTGTTCATATCCGAGGCCTGACTCTCTCTTTTCACAGCTTCCAAACGTTCACAGACAGGATCACTTTCACTTCTGACTCCAGTGTAAAAAGCAGCAGCTGTTACAGAGCAGCGACTGTTCCCAATTTGTTAACATGTCAAGTATGTGTGTTAGACTTTGTTCAAATAAGTACCGTATTTTCCGCACTATAAGGCGCACCGGATTATAAGGCGCACCATCCAAAAATGTCACATTTTTAATT
>JAQQAE010009055.1:0-14821 GCA_029823295.1 Pseudamia nigra
TAGTCATGAGGTCTCGGCCTCGAATTATGAAGCACCTAGAGATAATCGGCGATTATGATTGGCGCTATACAAATAAAAAATTCAATTGAATTAATTAAAAAAATTTTTTTTAAATGAACAAAATAAACAACAAAATGAGCTAAATCAACACAATGACCAAAAAATAAACCCAAACTAACAAAATAAGCAACAGAATAAGCAAAAATTAACAAAATAAGCAATAGATCTGTAATAGATCTCGCAATAAGCAGATACTGAGCATGTGGTAAAGTGTTTTTTTTTCTAGATGTTTGACACACTGTGTGTAACATGTATTTTTACTTTTGTCTGGTTGTAAATCTGATACTTCATTGATGACACTTGATGTGCACATTACTTATTACCTGTGGGACAAATAATCTGCTCATGCAATATATGAGGAAATACTAAAATACCACATTATGAAGTTACTCACTAAACTGTTTTACTCTTACTCAAGTACTTATTTTTATTTTGAGTATTTCGACCTGTACTTGAGTCATAAACCTTACAAAGTAGCAATACTTTTACATGAGTACTCTTTCTGTCAGTCTCCTACAGGCATGACCTTGTGGTGGATTTATTTTGTCAAATCAAACTACGTAAAGGTGTAACTTAATGAAGACTAACAGCAACACACTGGCTCCTGTACTGTGCTTTGTACTGCTGTGTTGTATTTGTACATTATAACAAGTGAGTGGGAGTACAGGTGCCCAAACTGGATCCCAAAAATGTCTGATTTGTTTTGAGTTCCATCTCTGTAAAGCTGCTCTTCTTTCTGTGTAGCTGGCCCCACACATGCTCACCTTGCTCCTGGGCCTTCTTAGCCTGGTATCAGTCCAGCCTACTCAGTCCAACTCCTGTCTAGCCCCAGGATGCATTGAGCCTACGTTTCGAGTTTGCCTCCTTGCATCTGGCTGAGGAGCTGATTCTGGCTGCTGGAGTTGAGGTGCTTTATCTCTGCGTCCAGTCCAACTGCTGTGTGCGTCCCTCCCTCCTGCAGGCAACCCCGAGGTGCTGGCAGCAGATAAGAGGAAAGGCCCAAGACAGCTCTGCTTTGAAAAGGGAGGCTATGAGAACACCAACAATGTAGAAACATCACTCAGTCATTTTTCACAGAGATAAACTTCAACGCAACTTACAGGATGGTTCAGGTCACTGGTCATTTGCTCTTATCTTACACTTCACAATGTTGGAGTTTTATTTTATATCTGGGCTACAAACAAGAAAAAAACGGTCTAGAATATAATCCTAATGCTTTGCTGTGTTCAAGTCCAGGCAGAAGTAAGTCTGCGTAATCATGTTACAGTATTAAAGAGGACATATTTGGTGAGATTTATGTGTTGATTATTTTAAAATTGCAAGTGGGGATGCAACAACTCTTCATATGCAATATAATAGTCATATGTTTGGCAATGAATCAAATAATTAAGCAACTTTTTCATGACAAAATTCATTATAAGTAATTTGTAATATATTTTTTCAAAAATATTATTTACTTTTTAAGGATTTGTTTGGAATTCAGAGCAAAATTCATAAAACCTGTCTTTTCCAAAGTTAGGGTCGGGACTCAGGACCCAAATAGATAAAAAATTGAACCATTTTTTTTGATTTGCCCTTTGGTTTTGAATTTTATTAATTTTTGGCAGTTTGCATCCACATGGCTCAGGGCAAATTGCAGTGTCCAATCCTCAAATTTGACACAAACACAAAATGAACAAAAATATTCAAGAAGACTGAACAAAAAAGACCCAACAATCATCAAATAATCGAAACAATGAACACAAAATGAACAAAACTAGTTATTATTACATTACTTAAGTAAAGCAGAGTTCGTTTCTACAGCCCTACAAGTAGCTTATCATACAAATGAACATTTTACAAATACCTCCCCCATTCCCTGGTGAAATCTACATCTCTGATGAATCCAGTAAAGACATGTGATCAGACTGACACCGGGAGTCTTGTGGTGATCATGAGAGCAGCTGCCATTAAAATGAAAACAACCATGTCCCGTAGGAACCTCATTATATCACGGCACTCTTTTATCCTTTGTCCCATCGGCACCTTAGAAGAGCATATAATGAACTCATTAGTCTCAGTCACGACCCACTCCACGGCTGACAGAGCAGGCTGCGGGCTGTTCATCTGTCGCTTTAAGACTGATTTCCCCCCATTGTCAAACAGTCGTGAGCAGGAAGAGGGAAACGAAAGCACAAACCGAGGGGGGCCCGACGTATTTAAACACGATGCTGCCGCTGCCGCACAATAACGGCGACCGCGGCTTCGTGCGCAGGAGCGCGTCTGTGGAAAGCAAAGCCACGCGCGGACACGGAGATCCAGCTGACCTCTGAAACACATCGATGACGTCTCGGAGCCCGGGCAGCGCGTAAAGTCACCGCAGGATGACGAGAAAATACACTTAAGAGAGATGGAAGTGCCACGGCGGTTCAGTGCCTCAGGAAATGATGACAGTGTCCTCCATCATCGTCTAGCTGCTTAGGGCGAACATTTGTTGTCTTACGGCCATTTCGAGTGGCCTATTTAATTAACAGAGAGGAGCCAAAGCGGCGGCATCGGGCTTGTGGGAGGCTGCGGAGCAGGTGCAGCGCGTCTTGGCTTCGGTCTGCCCGCAGGCGCCTTCTCAGGTCGGAGGCAGTGGCTTTGAAAGCGCATCTGGATCCATTTGGACGCCAGATTTTAGGGATGACATCCACCATAGAGAGGAAGACACTGGAAGCCAACGAGTAAGTAGCTGTGGTGTAGTCAACAACATGAGCAATAATGGTGTTTTTAGTTGGAAATTCACTAAAGGATGCGTCATTATGTCACAGCTGAAGGGTGTTCCGTGTGTAATAACCACAGATGGGTCAAAGAGGACAGGAATGTCCCTTTGCTGGCGAGAGCAAACAAATAAGGCAAATGTAAACAGCAGAAAGAGACCTGACAAGTGACAAGAAAAGTTAAGGGATGACCAAAAGTTGAAAAAAAAAATCTTTACAAACTCATCAGCCATAGATACATGTTCATTTAAAAATTATTTTAAATGAATCTATTTGGGTTTTGGCTGTGAAAAGAATAAATCAGACGTGTATTTTTACAGTCAATGTACGTTTTGAGACGTGTTCCATGACACTAGGGAAGACATATCCAGTGTCTCCCTCACGTGGAGAGCATCGACTAAAAATGGACATCAAACTCAAAATATCCCCAAATGACAGTAGTTCATTCTGTTTGTCAGTCAGTAAATGGCAAAGATGTGTATAGTAAACAGAAACAGTACTCAAGTAAAAGTATTGTTACTTTGTGATTATGACTCAAGTAAAAGTACTGTAGAAGTACTCATAAAAATAAGTACCGGTAATTGAGTAAGAGTAAAAAGTATAAAATTATAAACTACTCAAGTAGTGAGTAACGTATGAAGTGTAATTCATTTATTGTAGCCTAATATACTGTATAGTGCTTATTTTTGCTTTTTTATATAGTTCATTATTTTGCTGTGTTAATTTTTTTATTATTTTGTTGATTATTTTTACTATTCGGTTAACTTAGTTAATTCTGCTAATTTTGGTCATTTTTAAAATATTTTGTATATTATTTTTTGCTCATTTTTGTTTCCTTTGTTGATATTTTGTCTATTATTTAGCTGTAAATATTTTATTGTTTAATTTGCGCCTTTTGCTTACTTTGTTGCTCTTTTGTTGATTAAACTGCCTATTTTTGGTCAATCTCTTTATATTTTCTTGATTATTTTGCTAATTTTTCTTAATTTTTTTTCGCATTCCGGATGCCTGAAAATGAACGCTGCTCATTGAGGTTTGGCCAAAGGCATTGAGTAAAAGTCATTTTTTTTCTATCACAAATTTTGCTGATTAAAAGTAAACAGTATCCTGCAAAACAACCACTCACAGAAGTATGTGTTTTTGTTTATTGAGTGGACAAGCTTTATATTTATACTTACGGATGTTTGACTGTGTTGTAGATTTATTTCAGTGTCTTAAGGGGCTCACTCTACAGCTTCAACAATTAATCCTTTCATGTATTGGAATCAATTGTTAAAGTAACCAACAACTATAAGAATCAGTTTTAATAGCTGAAAAAGTACTTTTTTATAATTGAAACATAACAAGCATCTTGGTAAGGTTCATCATCAGGTTTATCCATCAATCGGTCAATTTGGTGTTTTGACGGTGGTGGTGAACAATGCTGTCGGGCGTATTGGTCCACAATCTCCCGGAGATGTTTAATTGGGTTGTGATGTCGTGACTTTGAAGGCTGCATTTCCATAGTTATCAAACCATTCAGTATGCTGTTCAGGACTGTCATCCTGGAAGCGACCGCTCCCACCTGGCTTTCCCTTCAACTTGTTACCCATTCTACAGTATATGCTACAGTTATCCGCTCTCTGAGTTTTCCCAGTTGTCTGTTGACCACACCTGGCCGTGGCGTGAGCATGTGGAGAGATGCTTTTGTCATTTAGCTTTTTAAAGTTATAAATGACAGGTCTTTCGAATATATTTCTTGTCTTTCACAGGGAGCCGGTGGACGAGGTCCTCCAGATGCCACCATCTCTGCTGACGTGTGGCGGTTGCCAGCAGAGCATCGGGGACCGGTTCTTCCTGAAGGCCATAGAGCAGTACTGGCATGAGGACTGCCTGAGCTGCGACCTGTGCGGCTGCCGGCTGGGCGAGGTGGGCCGCCGGCTCTACTACAAACTGGGAAGAAAACTATGCCGCAGAGATTATCTCAGGTTAGTTTGTTGTAAGGTTATACTGTTTAAGAGTGCAAGCGCAGTGTGGTCTTGCATGCTAATACTTTTCATCTTTCATAGATAAGGATTTCCACCAAACCAATTTTCATTTTTTTTCTATTGAATTATATGTTTATATTATTGCTCACAGAACAATTGAATACAAATAAAAAACATCACATCTTGGATAAAAAGGAGCAGAAAGAAGAATAATCTTATATACTCTGCCCCTCTTTCACAAGGCATTAATTGACAAAACAAATAGTAAAGCTCAAAAATGAAAATAGCTGCCGGCCCACACGACTACTCACACTAGTTCCTAAAATTCAGTTAATTTGATACCACTCAAATAAACTCACAAAATAATTTCATAGTCTCAAAATAAGTATAACACAAAATAAAAAGTTAATACATTTCATTGTATTCACTCAATATATAACCTTTAATGCAAAAATATCTAAAATACTGTATCTGTGTAAGTGTTTTTCACCTACATTGTGGTCGTGGCCTTAAAACGCGACACGGTGTGAATGTGGCTTAACTTTATGATAATACAGAATATTAAGAAAGCAGTGTGTGTAAATATGATGTCACATTTCTGTTCTATGAGGTTAAATTTGCCTGTTTATTTCTCCTGTAAATCACATACAAAATCTGATAAACTATTTAAAAATATACCATTCAAGTAAATTGCAAAGTGTTTTAGAAAATCTAATGTCAGCATGTTTGGGTTCATGTCTTATCTTTGTCTGCATTTGCTTTCACTGAGAAATGCAGGTATGTGTCACATCAATGATCAAACGTGAGACATGAAGTTACTATTTACGGAAATTGCTTTGTTCATAGATCAGGGAAAGCATCCGCAGTATTTTGAAATGGAAATTCTAGTATTTTTAGTGTGGGTGACAATTTTCCATCTTCGTCCATGTGACACATTGACATCTTTTTTCCCTCTCAGGCTTTTTGGTCAGGACGGGCTGTGTGCTGCCTGTGAGAAGAGGATCCGTGCTTTTGAAATGACCATGCGAGTGCGGGACAAAGTTTACCATCTGGAGTGTTTCAAGTGTGCTGCGTGCCAGAAGCATTTCTGCGTCGGCGATCGGTACCTGCTCATCAACTCAGACATTGTGTGTGAGCAGGATATCTTTGAGTGGACCAAACTCAACAGTAACAATCTGGTTTAGGTGTACATTCTGGTCAGTATGGCAGAGCTGCCTTTTCCCCTTGACTTTAAAGGGGACGATTAATAAACAGACTTTTAATTGCCTAAGGGGGGCTTTATCATGCATCTGACACTCATGAGGAATCACACTGACCGAGGTTACATCTCTGCAATGCTCTCTGCAGGAGAATAAAGAAAACTGCACCAGCAATTTGCAAAAGCTCCAGTTTGGACGCTTCATCCTTTGATGCAAAAACTCTGAAAATATGTAAACTTGCAATAACAGGAATTTATTATAGACACTAGATTTTTTTTATGTTAGCAATGAACAAATAGTCAATGTTCTCATTGTCAAAGACTGCTGTGTCACTTCAGCCTGGCCTGACATAATCGACATTTTTGATTCGTTATGTTTTACAGCAGCAAATGTTCAAAATCATTTCATATAAATGACAGAAAAAAATCAGCAGAGAACTCTGAAGTATATTTATTGCAGCTGTGTGCAGGCATACCTTTTTGTATGTTCAGCTGCTCCTGGAAAAGGGGACATTTCAGTAGAAGTGGAACTGCAACTAGCATTTACACTGACTCTGTGTCTAAATTTATCATCTGCTAATTAAGATAACAGCAAATATTCCACCAAAAACAAGTCCCTGGAGCTTATGAAATGTCTGTTTTGTCCAAAAGGCAAAAAAAATCTGTTTTCTGTCATACAAGATAAATATTAACATTTAAGAAGCATGGAGCATTTGGGTTTTTCTTGGTTGATCTCAACATTTATGTAAAGAGAAAATGATTAATTGTCTTTTTCAAATGTTTATGTTTGATTGTTGATTGTTTAAGCATTTCAAAACAAAACTCCTGGCCTGGAAAAATAAAAACTTTGCTACTTTCATATACAGTAAGGGCAATGTCATTTTAGCCTCCAGATGATGTCCTGTATTTCCAGGTTGAACCTCTGTCACCCTCTAGTGACCGAGGGAACCAATGCAATACCAATTTTACTGACTGGGAAATGTTTTCACTTGTTTTTTGTAATTGTAATAGATTACAACTTGCACCCAAATCTTTCTAGATATTTACTTGTTATCAAATAAATAACAATTTAATCAAACCTGATCTTCTTGTGTTTTCTGAAGGGACAAAGAAAAAGATATGGATGATAATGTGCCATCAGGGGGCATTTTGAACAAACACAATCATGTAACTTTTGAGTATGCAAAAACATGGCATTAGTGTGTGTCATTATTCAGAATGCAGTATCCTCTTCCTAAACAAAAACTGTTCAGTTATTTTACCAGTTTTTAGCCACAAGATGTCACTGCAAGTTAATAAACTCAGACTTTGCAGCGAACATTAGCTCAGTCATCTATTACATTTTTTACCAAGCCAGAACTTAAAAGAGTTGCTGACTAAATACTTAATTATAACAGATCTATAATGGGATTAAACATTTGGTTATAACAACCTCTTCTAGAAAGGCAAAATGAGATGATCAGTTCTAGGCAGAGAAAGAGAAGAAATCGATGGTAATTGAGTCATGATGTTCTGGACTGTAGTGTTTATTGTCTTCAAAGCTGATGTCCTTCAGAGTGTTTCTTTTCTCTTTCTCTCATGTTTGCCAGCTGTCAGCTCACACTGAGCTAGCTGCAGGCCGTGCTCCTCCAGTGCCATCCCACAACCTCATGCCATCCCCAGTTATCTTTACAGGCATAACATCAGTAATTGAATCCATGAAATGCTCTTGCGTGTGAGGTCAGGAACGAAGGCGCCTGACCACAGTGTATTAGCGGGTGAGTGAAGCAGCCTTAACTGGCATTAAAAACCGGTTGAAAACTGTGATCGGGAAACAATTAGCAGCACATGCCAAACACAAAGGAGAGCGAAGGAGAAGGCAGAGCACAGAAGCTCCAGGTTGATGTCTATAGCTGAGCCTGACTGTAGTTTATTTACAGAGGAGGGAGGAATGAACAGACAAACTGGAGCAGAAATAAAACCCACCCAGGCCGAGATGACGCTCTTCTTGAAAGAGATACTTATGTGGAAACTAACAAGTTTTCCCACAAAAGAGATGGGAACAGACAGCACAGGCACTCAGAGAGATGCTGGGCCTTTGCTCATTTGGAGGTCTGAAGATTGAAAAATTGTCAGCGTGGCATTAAGCAATGCTTGAGGAATGGCTGCACTGAAAAAAAGACTACTCCACGGAGGTCTTGCCAACAAATCAGCTCCATATTGAACACCAGGCTTAAGATATGTGTGGATATATAACATTTAACTACACAAACATATAGAATATCAGTGGTAGCTCAGCAGGATCCAGCCCTGGTGACAGCTCAAGGAGGGTGTTGTATCTTTTATCTCCTGCTGCAGAGTTCATTGAGTTCCATGAGAGTGGGGCTGAGAGGTGGCCAGGTCTCATCTTATGACATTCACACAAAACACACCGGTCTACAGAGACCCTCAGCGTTGGCCAAGCGGCCTGTGTTCCATCGCCCTGCTGTCCTCTGTTGCCCTGCAGGCTGAGTTTTGCCAGAGCACTGGGCTGCCTTGCACAGCAGCCTCAGCAGGACTCAATAAAGCCCTGTGCCTCTTGTGTCATCCCTACCAGCTGTACACAAGGCCGGGAGTGTAGTGCTGTGTTTGTATGCCGAAGGAGGCCTGTTTCATCTCCAGTGCCCATGTCACAGCAGTCCTGCACGGGTAAACCTAAAAACATCCAGCTGCGCTCATGGAAACCAAGGAGACTTTCTGAGGAAGAAACCACAACGGCTTGCAGCTTGTTTTTATCAAACAGCTCGCCCCACCGAAACGACCACCACACATTGACCTCACTGTGTGTCTACTGCAGTGTCCAGTGTGAACAGCAGATGGCAGATGTGGACTAGGTAGATGTCCTGCACAAGAAAAGGCTCTGTGGTGTGTGTGCAATGTGTGAAAAATATGACAGATTAAGGCAAAGCTGTTTTTTATATGGATGCCAGTTCAAAGAATGATTAATTGGAAGTGAATTGAAAGTGACGAGTCACACTGAAAGCACTAAAGACATGACAGTGGAGTTCAACGACACCTACAAAGGAAGATGTGGTGGGACAATTATCTGCAGCACAATGGCAATTAATCACAGCACAGTGTGTCAATGTCAAAACCATCTGACAAAAAGAGTCAAGTGCTATTGATCATGCCCGCCTTGAGTTTCACTTGCACTCACGCTTTATCAGATGGCGCTAATTGGGAACATATTCAGTCTATGGCTCTGAGAGATGTGTCCGTCAGGAGTCACATTCCTGCTCCGATTCTCTGATAGCCTGTAGCGCCTGCAGTCTGGCTGCAGGACAGTCTCTGGGAGTAGACTTTGGATGGAGGTTTTTGGGAGGGAGGGGGCATGACGGCACACACAGAGGTGGAGAGGTGAGTAATAAGCGTGCATCCTTTAAGTCTCAATGGGCATGTCTTCTGCCTAAATTAAATATGTGCTGAGGATTTATAGAAAACCTCTGAGGCCCCAGAAACTCTAGGAGTGAGCTGACCTGGCTCCACCTCAATTTTTCTCCCACCTTGTATTTTCTCTCTTTCTACCTTACATAATCACCTTTTATGTCTACCCTTTGTGAAATTCAAGTGATTTTCGAATTTTTGTCTTTCAAGCTTTCCTCCCTTTCAGTGTCATCTCAGCCGGCCATGTGTATAGATGTGTGATGTGATTGATCCTGTGGTTTTTAAAAACTTTACTTCAACAGTCTGCATACCTGACGGCGGGGCCAAAGCAGCAATGTTGAAGAATTCAGGTTTTATTTTTACTGAATCAAAAAGGACAGAAAGGAAAATATTTAAAGTTAGTTTGAAATACAGTCACTGAATTCAAAATCTTCAGTACTGTAATGGCATCTGAAAAAAATCTCATTCTTGCTTTGTACAGAAGTAAATGTAAAATCATTGCTAGTACATTCATTCCTAGCCAGAGGTTTACTTTTGCAGATCCTCCATGAATAGATGATTAACAACTTCATATAATGTTATGTGGTTTAATCTTTGTCTTGTGGAGCTAAAAAACACATAATTTTCTAATTAGCTGTGGTACAAATGTTACAGTATATTAGCACGATATGAAATACTTACATAAACAAATATTTCATATTTGTGCTTAAGTAAAGTAATTGTTGTTGCCACTAGACCTCATCAGGATAAACACATATCATGTCATCCTGACATTGTTAATAAATAAGTTAGATTTTGGGAATGTCTACAATTTTCTACACGTAAATGCAGAGAAAACACACATTTTATTCTTTGGAAAACAAAAATATTTTTGCGTTTATGTGCATGATATCATGTCAGTTCAGTGAAATACAACCACAATTTTGCTTTATTTACTATATAATTATGTACAAAAACAAAATTTTGAATCAACCACACAATTTGTATAGTATTTTGGGTATTATAGTGGTCTACACAAGGCCAAATGGTGCTTACTATTGCAAATGCTGTGGCTTTAATTTATATGAATAACTGTACCAAGTGCAGTAACTCAGCCAACAGTGAAACAGGGGAAAATTGCTTCAAAGTTTTCATTTTAGTTGTTTTTTTTTTTTTTTTTTGATTTCTTAAAGCATTTTTTTTGACTGTTTGGTTTATTTTTGTTCATTTTCCATCTTTTTTGTTCCTTTCTTTGCAACTTCTTAAATGTTTTACTCATGTAGTTCATTTTCCTTCTTGTTTTGTTCATTTTTCTTCCGACTTTGTTAACTTTTATTCATTTTCCTGAGTATTTTGCACCTTTTGGTTGTTATGTTGCTATTTTCTTTGTGACATTTTGTTCATTCTAAGTCAAAATACTCACTGACATATTGCACTTTGTGCCTTCATTTTGTAATTACTATAAATTTCATGTCATCTTGTTACTGTCAGTTTGTTTGTTGGGCAGTGTAGTGGACACCATAAATGAAAAGATTAAAATCAATTTAAGTGATTTGTTTGGGATGTCAGTGAGCAAAAGATGCAATCTAAGTTTATCTAATTTGTAAATACTATAGCCTATATTTAGTTTTAAGCACATATTTCTTGGACCAAGTAATTTCTCCCCCAAAATAACCCCCATGTGTGGAGCTCTGTAGAACTTTGTTCCTGCTTCTGATAAACCAGCTACATTTTTGACTGGAGGCTCTGTCACAGCATCAAACAAACTGTAGAGAACGCGTTTCCTTTATGGGACGCTTGGTCGGTTGAACTGTACTTCAGAGTGACAGGGGCAAAGCAGCAATAATGTAGCCACAGCCACTTTTTGTACTTTGGATAAAAAGTTGAGGTCAGGACCCCATAATATGGTCTAGAAAGTATGATCATGAGGATTGTTATGCTTTATTCTACTAGTGACACCAAAACCACTGACTTGTATTTTCATGGTTGACTTGTAGAAAAAATTAGTCAATATGACATGAAAATATTCTTGAGGCTTCAGTCTGACTAAGAGTGATTGGTTATGGTATAAGAGGTCAAAGGTGATCTTTTTTGTCTGTGCTGCAAACTGGGAGGACTGCACATCATAAACATGTCCAAAATGTAGAAAAATTATTTTAATAACCAGCAACCGTTGCATAACTAACCAATTTATTCTCTTTTACAAGGGGAATGTTAAGCATTATCAGCAGTAGTAACATTTAGTGATTCCTGTGGTTTGTTCTTATTCTAAAAGCTAATTTAATTTTCTCATTTAAGTGCAGTACCACAGTTTATTTAATCTATCAAGACATATTTCAGTGAGAGTGAGAGATGTCTTACACATTTCACCTCTTGCACCACACACACTCATACACTACCACAGTTTGAACACACCTCGTCTTTCATTGTTTTTTTTTCTATTTTTAATTATTTTTAACATCATATGTTAAATGAAGACATCCAAGTGCATTATGCAAAAACCTGCTCAACAACCCAGAATATGTTTTATATTTTAGATTATCCAAAGTAGCCACATTTAGCTTTGATGACAGCTTTGCACACACATGGCATTTTCTAATCAGATTCATGAGCAAATGAACCATAGTATTTGATGGTTTTTGCACTTAGCAACACGTGCAAAGTATCTTTATTTCTTAAAATAATGATGGGCAGTCTGTTCTCTGTACTTAACCCAGAGTTTCTTGCCATAATGTGGATTTGCACAGTAGTTGTAGGAGCACAAATAGGACAACTGACTCTGTACCTACCATTCCACTGCACAAAACAACTGATGATCTGAAGCACATTAAGTAGGCAAGAAATGGTGCCAATGAACTTTTGAAAAGGCACACTTGTGACTTGAAATGTGTTCTAAATTGCTACTACTTTGGACCATCTAAACTATAAAACATGTTCTGAGTTGTTTAACCTTTTTTGTTTACCATGAAACTTTGTATGTATTCATTTACTGTTTGGATGTCTTCACTATTAATGTACAATGTTGATTAGAATAAAAATAAAGAAACAACACTGAAGGCGACAGTGTGCCCAAAGTTTTGAGGGTAGCATTTTATTCAGATGAGCATAAAATGACCTTGTAGTATAAATCTAAACCTGCCTCCTACCTCCTTTTCATCAGACATCAGTGAAAAACCGGACCATTACAAGGAAGCAGACCGTAGCAGTGTGTTATACATTTAAGCAATCAGAGATGGAAACTCCAATTAAGGTGGTGGAAAAAGGTGCCTACTGCTTTAAAAAAAAATCACTGCAGATGTGCAGGTAAGCGGCCATGCGGCAAACCTTGGTTGCATGGTGCAAGGCTCAGTGCAATTTCCGTTTCTAATTGGACTTCCCACGCAATGCCTGCTTCCAATCATTCCAGTGAGCCAACGCAGGCACACTGGCATGGTGAGCCAGGCAGGACCATGGTGGACCATAGTTAGAAATAATTTCTGGACAGAAGCTTGTTTAACCAAAGTGACAGTGTGGGACTTTCTCTTTTTCAGACTTTTGCGAATAGAAATCCTATTTCTCATTAAAAGAAAAAACCTTCCTAAAGAGCTGAAGTGTCCTATGGTGTTGCCACCCACTGCAATACTTAATATTTGAGCCTTATTGATTCTCTACACCTGCTGTTCTTAATCTTTCCCTAATGCTTAAATCCTGGCAATGCCATCCCCAGTTAAGAATTTCTCTCTTCCTTTGGCTTTCCTCTCTTACAGAGTTGCTTCACCTGGAACCAATCTGTAACACAATCAAAGTGTCCTAACATGAAAGCTCAGTCCTTCCTTTGATAGTCCATTTCTCTCCACACTTGTTTTCCCCCCTTTCTCTGGTAGCTCAAACAGCCATGTCTGGAAAAAATTCAGCTTAAAAATAGAGATTCAGTCACTAAGTATTATGCAAATTTTCTTGAAACAATTCACTGGTGCTGTGCCTTTTGCTTTACAGACAACAGAATGAACTCTTTGTCTTAAAATATGCTGTGCATAATGAAAGCTAAGAGCCCTGCTTGTTGAGAAATTGAGAGCATTGATGCAAAGGCCTTGAGAGGTTCCAAGGTAATGACACATAGCTAGAAGAAACAGTAACTTGCAACATCTATTCAAGTATCTTTTACAAATATAATCCATTGGTTTCACAAGCCAATTGTTCAAAAGAGGACAAGTCAGTTTCTAATAAAAGTGGAAGTGTGAAATCTGGAAAGAAGAGCGTAACATTACTTTTTCAAAGCTTATAAAGTTTCCTCATCATTAGATTGCATTCATCCGTCCAAAGCGTTGATTGCAGCTTCTGGATGAGCTGCTGCTTTTAGGGGCGGCTTGCTCATCAGTCGTTCCTCTCAGGTGCAGAGTGTGTTCAGGATAGCAGGGTGATTAAACTCTAATAGCAGCGTTGTTGAGAAGTCCAGGGGGATTTACTCCTGAGTCAACATGCCAGACCCCATTTCCTCCTCACTCAGTGCTGCCTCTCAACACCCATCAGGCTGCAGCCATACTAGATCTCCACATGGAACTTGTGTAGATTGAGGAAACCTCGGAAGTGACCCTGCAGAAGCCCTTAGACATACTGTACATGGGCCACTAGGCCAGTAAATGTCCATTTTCTCCTTTGAATGTAGGTGTGACACATTAACATTTGAAAAGTCAAATGTGAATATGACACAAATTAATGTTAATATGACAGAAATTACTCACAGTCCTCTCAGTTTAGTAAAATTTTACTTGATTTTGAAAACAATGGTGCACTGTCTCAACTGGAATTATTATTCTAAAGGTCAAAAATGAATATTGTTGCTCATGTTAAGTTATTGAGACATAAGCAATGGTGTTCTAAAGAATCAGATACACCTTAAATGATTTAAGTATATCAGAAATCAGCCTTATAATGATGCTCTTTGCATATAACATCCATTACTGTCAATGATGTGATTGTGATAATCAGAGGCAGGTAGTACTCAAGTACATTTACACCTTTACATGCACTTCAGTAGTATTTTTTAAATCAACGTACTTTTGAGAGTAATTGTTTTTAACTCTTCCTCAAGTACAGTATTTATGTTTATGAATACTTCTACTTGAGTCATTAGGATCATAAAGTAACAATGCTTTTACTTAAATACAGTTTCTATTTACTCTACACACCACTGGTATTAATTTATAGCATATGTGGTCAAAAT
Organism: Pseudamia nigra; assembly: GCA_029823295.1. Classification (NCBI taxonomy): domain Eukaryota; kingdom Metazoa; phylum Chordata; class Actinopteri; order Kurtiformes; family Apogonidae; genus Pseudamia; species Pseudamia nigra. The sequence continues at coordinate 14,551 of JAQQAE010009055.1, forward strand.
GAACCTAGTCGGATTCTGTGTTACACCATTTTTGCTTCATTAATTCCAACTCATTACCAGCTTTTTTTTTTGTAAATGCTCAACAGATCTCACTTACACAAAATCATAACAGTTTAAATGTAAAAAATTGAGCAACATTTTTACCCAAACAAAATTAAGGATTTATCATTGTTTTTTCATTCTTCTTCTTCTTTTTTTCCTTTGGGCTGTTCCCTTCAGGGGTCGCCACAGCGAATCATCTGCCTCCATCTCACCCTATCCTCTGCATCTT
>JAQQAE010009056.1:0-14821 GCA_029823295.1 Pseudamia nigra
GGGGGTGGATGGGGGGGGGGGTCCTACATATTTTTTTAACAAAGTCCCATAAGGTAAGATATCTAATGCAAACAAGATAAATATGTCAGAAGCACAATATTACATTTTCCAGCTGATGAAAAAACTTAAGAGTGCTGTTTGCAAAGTGTTCCCTTTTAATTAGTTAATTTTCTTGATTACTTGGTTAAGTTGTGGTCCTTCTTATGGATTTTTTTGTCCCTTCTGTTTAACTTGGATCATTTTGTTGCTCATTTTATTCATTTTTGCTAAAAGAAAAAAACTGCATTTGTGGTTACTATTGCTTTTTTTGCTCATTTTTGTTGTCTATTGGTGCTTTATGTTCATTTTTGGGATCATTGTTTTACTTTTCTACTGCTGTTTGCTAATTCTTTTGCTTATTTTATTCCTTTTTAATATTTTTTTTACTTTCCTTGATTATTTTTTTTATTATTTTGTTTTTTTGTCGACCATCTTGAGTATTTTATTCATTTCAGTTCATTATTTTGTTTGGTGAACTTATCTTCAGTGTTTTTCTTAGGCTCCTGGGATAACGTCTTCTACTACTGGACTTAGATTTAGATCAAACCATGTCACCAAATACTCATTCACACACATGGACATCATGATGGGAGTTTTAACCCTTTTCATTGGGCTGCAGAAAAACTATGCATAAAAACAGAAATCTATAGCAGATTTCTAATTTTAAGGAGGGCTGAAATTAAATATAGGGGGATTAGAGCACATCAACAAAAGCCCCTGATGTGAAAAGTATGTCCTGCTCTGCCTGCGCTCCCTGGGATGCTTTCATGAGGTCCAGTTTTAGTGCTGCAAAGAGGTCAGCCATCGTTCTATCATCTTATATATAGGGAAGCTATATACTAACACACGCACACAGGCATGGAGGCACAGGCGCACGCAGTGAACTCTTCAGTCAAACATGATGTCCTTGAGTCACCACGGAGGATATGTAGAAAAGTGACTTGTGTCCTTCCCCCCACCTGCTGTTATTCCCACTCTTTGTTTATTAGAGTGCCGGCTGCTGCAGATTTGACTCAGGCCTCCTCTCCACTTCAGCAAAAGCGCACCACATCTACCTTTTGCTCTCAATTATCTATAATTAATTGTCCTTTTTTTTAACAATTCCATCAATTCATTCCATTTGTCAGGCCTTCAATGCAATCAGGCACAATTAAAATTGATTGAAAACTCAACTAATCGGTGTGTAATAGCATTGTAAAGCAGTTTGGCTCTGTTTGTTTTGCAGTGATAATTATTATTTAGTAATTAGAAGAAGCTTTAAATGCATGTCTTTAATGTTCAGTGAGGGAAACGGCTCTATACAGTGGTGATAAGTTGTAACCTGCACTACCAAGCATGCTCTTTTCCCTTCTGATTTACATACCGAAGGCAAAGGTATAATTCAAGTGTGTTGAATATGCAGTGTTACTATAAAAAGGCTCCTACACTGATGTGAAAAATGAAAATCTTACGTGGAGTCACAGGACGCTTCACAGTTGCAGGTGATTTTTTTCATGATATGATGTTTGTTTAATTTTATAACACATTTTTCTGATTTGTGAGAGCGTGAGTGTGTGTGTTTTTGTGTGTGTGTGTGTGTGTGTGTGTGCAATAGAGGAGATTTAACAGCAACATAAATCTAAATAGATTTTAACTCATTAGCCATTGGAGAGGTAATGATGTAAGTCTGCCACTAATGAGCTTAAGCTCTTAATTGAATAGGAGGGGGGTAGAGGGACACACACACAAACTCACATACACACTGCATGGACACCCACACAACCTGTGCACAAAGGATGTACACACAAAGAGACACCCACGTCCACACACACCTACAAACACAATCCCGCCTCCTGTGTTGGTATGGGGTGTTTTTTCCTCCCTTCCCTCTGTGGGGTCATGAAAGGGGAAGGGAGGGGAGTCGTAGTCACATGACCAGCAAAATTTCAACACCAGTGCCTGCAGGACTTCAGTGTCAGCCCTTATCACTTCACCACTGCACTTTTTGTGTATTCCCCCTCCTTCAAGCACAGAAAACACATCTGTTCTAGGGAGAATTTATTAAACCACTCTCGCTCTGATATATAATTGAAATACAAGGAGGATATTTTCACAATAAGAGCGTAATCAAAGTCCCCTGTACAGAGAAAAAAGACTTTCATCACACCTCTAAATGAGTGTGTCCATATTCACTATATAAGAGGAAAAACATGCAACACACTCTCAGCTTTGATGTCTCCTCCTCTAGACACATTTCCTACTTTTATTCATCTCATCCAAATAATTATCAGTACTTAACCCACAATGTCTGCAAAGACACAAAAATGTCAAATTCAATTTGGATAAAGAAGAAAGCTTATAGGATAAAGTGTCCATTCTTTAAACTGTACAATGCATTTAGAATAAACCAGATTCCCTTGATGATACTGTCTATGAAAATGATGATATCCAATTTCTTAGTGTCTTGTATCAAATAAACCCTGATATAAACAAAGCCCCTGTGAATGGGGAACAATTGTGGGGAATCTCAAAGCAGAAAATCCAGAGGGAGAAAAAGAAGAGATTAGAAAAGCCCAGACACTGTTTCAGGGTGCACATTGCTCAGATAAAGAGGAGAGGAAATAATGTAGGAAAATAGAGGAGGGGATGAGTCGTCTTTGCTCTGTCTCTGAGGCGAGTGTGTGGCCAATCCTCTTTTATGAGCCTAGACTAACGCCCTGATGGGACACGGCGTAGGTTTGAGCAGAGCCTATTGAGCATAAGCTGCTAAATTTGGCAATAAAGAGAATGTGATTTACTGTAAGCTCCAGTGAGCGTCGAGGCCGATGGCGTGGAAGCTCACACACACACCTACGAGCATAAAAACACACAGCTGGAGACACACACACACTGAAACGTACACTAACAATAACTCACTCACTCTGTTACTGTCTCTTGCTCTCTCCCTCATTCTCCCTGACATACACACACATTGCACACGGCTGGCCGGCTTGCCTCTGAGCCCCACACACTCGCACAGCCACTCATGCGGCTCAGCGGCAGTGACTTTGACAAATAACCAGGAAGTCCTGGTGTTGGCTTAAAAACTCCAACTTGTTCAGTTGCAATTCTGCATTTGTCCTGCTTTAATGGCTGTGGAAGTGGCTTTGGAGGTAATCTGTCAGTGATTGATTAGACCCCGGCCAAATCCCCTCACTGAACGCATTGGTAGGCTGCAGGCCCGACTGCTACTGGGAGAGGCAGAGGGAGACACAGAGAGGGGAAAAGACAGGAAGAAACACTGCAAAACCTTATTTTAAATTAGATGAGAAGTCAGAAAACATGTGCAATCATTTGAAATGTATGTTTCCAAAAGCATACTGAATATTACGTGTGATAGAGGGTCTTAAATTTACCAAAAAATGTGAAGTAAGATGTAAAATTTAAATCAAAGGGGAACTGGGTTTGATTATTGCAGATGAAACCTTTGCTGGAAACTTAGTAATGCATTGCCCACATTGCAGAACTTAATCCAAGTGCATTTGGTGTTTAAAAAGACTCAACAGAGTACTTTAAAACCATTATATGAGTACTGTAATAAAGCCGTACATGCTGTAACATAAATTAGGATTGATGTTACTTCAAAAACTGTATAAGTGTGAGCTATGGTATTATTCGATCCACAACGGGAAGCAGGATGAGTCACTTTGGCGCTAAAATCCCTTATTACGTCCCATCTTGGACATGAAATTAACCCTCTGTGATTTCCATGATGTAATCAGCTGCATTGATTGTATCTATGAGTTGAACACAGTTTGAATTTTGCATGCAAATAAAAAAAAACTCAGATACTCTACTTTTAAATCACAATAATACAATGATATTTAGAATATTTTGTCTTAAAAACACTGTTGTGTGTAATAGTCACATAATGGTTGTGACACTGGTAATAATGGCTGTTAAATGCTATTTAAAATGGTCTCCAATATTACTGTCCATTTTCTAAACAGTGGGAAAAAAAGAAATAATTTCAAAAACATCCCCATTTCTTTCTTTTTTTCTTTTATAATCAAAGATGAACAAGTCCTTTTGCCAAACATGCACAGGGTCTGACCATGAAAATGTTCAGCGTGAATCTTAATATCACTTAAGTGATAATTATTCTGCTCGCCACAAACCTGACTAACAAAATGGAATTCAATCAGAGCCTGTGCATAATGACAGTCATTATGAAAATAATGAATAAAAAAGTAATAATGACATCCCTATCTGCATTCAGACCTCTTTTCTCACACATCTCCATGGTGATCTGAATCATTTTTTCCAACTCTGCATTCTGGCTGGCCCATGGTCGCTTTAATCACATTGTTTATGGTAAACCAAGCGTTGTGTGGTAGCTCTGTGCTTGGACTCATTTAATTAACCACTTGAGAGGTGTAGCCGAGCCTACAGTAGTTCAGCATTGTCTCCTGCAGTGGTGAGTGCAGGGTTATTGTTGCTGACCAGTCCATCTCTCAGCAGCTCTCTACATCTCTCTGCGTTGGTTCTTTGAAATGAGACAAATCTCCCTCTGAGCAAGAATTTGCCTTTCTACCACTAATGTGAATCAACGGCTGACAATCAGGAACGATGTAATTATGAGGAAAACATCTCACCAGGGTTGTGGAGTAACAGATTACACATGCTGGGATTAAATGATAAATCACTGACTGCTCGACTGCATTACAGCGTCTGAGTTAAATGAAATAAATTGCTGCGATAATATGTGTATTCACCTATTTATTCAACATATTTACACACTTTTTTGAATTATTTAATGCTAATCTAAAGCTGTTGCCTTTTGAAAGTTACATCTTCTTCTTCTGTCGTTGCAATTAAATATTAAAAGTCAAGGTTAGGGGATATGCATTTATGCTCATGCCACAATTTCTATGTCCACTGTCATTTGTACATGTGCACATTTTTCTTTCTCTATGTGCTTCCATGCTGTAGATGTGAGTGTGGTGGACCATGTCCTTGAGGTTTACTCTTTTGATTCAATAGCGCTCCACATGGATGGACTCAATCAGATACCTCAAACCCAGTGAAGGGTGCTGTTCAGTGAGGCTGAAGTTACACTACAGCAGCTCCTCGGAGGAAAAAAAAAATCGGCCTGGTTCTCAGAGGATGTTTACATGTAAAACTGCTATTTAGCACTGGAACGCCAAATCTGGCCTTAAAGTATGTATTTTGACTTGTTGACATGACGCAGCACTGCTAAACTATTGTGACAGATATTTTTCTGCTTTGCAACGAACAGGATATTCACACTTACCATTTGTGGCACTTCTTGCATGGTTAGAACATGTGAAAGTCAGGATTTTTAGTTTTCTGTCAATTTTAGCACTAGAATGCAATGTACCTAAAACAACCAAGTGGGTGAAATTTACCCAACCATTAGTTCTTGTCCACTGTCAATGTATTAAAGGTCCCATATATTTAATGCACTTCTGCAGTGTTTATATGGCTCTATTAAAGACTTCTGTAATAAAGTGTGTTGATTAGTTTTTCCATGCTTTTCTGATGGCCTCTTTGAAACTCTGTCACATACTCAGATTTTATTAAGACGTGACATATCTACCCACTTTCATTAGAAATCTGACCTGGGATCATATCCTGACAGAAGGCTACTGTATACACACAATGATGCTTTTTTATAATTCATCAAGATTTGGCTCACGGGGGTGGAATTAATTTTCACTTGGTTGCAATGTTTGAAAATTTGAATGTGAAATGGACTCTAGCCTGACTATGACTGGCTGTGTGACTTGTGACGTCACAAGTCACACAAATCCAAAATGTCATCCACCTTGTTGTATGGATTCCTCAGGATGGAGCAAGTTCATATTTCCATAGTTTTCATTTTACATCACAGAGCTTGTATAAACTTGAAAACCCAAATAGGTGCCTTTTCACACTGCGAGACCTTGAAGCCATTCTCTCCACAAAGGAATGTATCATATACGGTTAGGTTTCTTGTTAAATCATTAAAATGTCTTCATGAACACTAGTTATTTCACCTGAGTCAAGAGCCAGATGATAGGCAGCTGAGATGAAAATAAACCTCTTTATCTTGATCTTCTACTGAATGTGATCTTTAGAATCAGTCTAAAATAAAAAAAAAATAGAAAATATGTGCTTGGATCATAAATCTGCAATCTCCAATTTTCTATTGCAAACTGTTATAAATGACTTCAGATATCTTATATAAACAGGTAAAAAAAATGACTGCATCTCAATAGGGTTACATTTTAGCAAGTAGATGTCACACGTACATACAGTATAAATGTCTAAATTTGTATTTGACTTTAAATGGGTCACAATAGAAAATCTGTTGTACTGCTTAAAATGACATGTGGAATGTGAGCGGATATGTCATACAAATCTTGGTCTTGATTGCATCTATCGCTCCAAACACTCCAGTGCAGTTCCAGAACAATAAGTACCAAGGTCTGTCCAAAGAACTTGAAATGACCAATAGGTTTCTGGCCCTAGAAGCCATTACTCCTTGAATACCTTGAGGATAATGAAACTGGGCCAAAGGAGAGCGGAGATGGAAAACTGTGCTGTAGGAGTGCACTGAGCCATTGTAAATTTCTGTTTGAACCCATAACACTGTGGCCATGTGACAAATGAAAGCAAATTCAGAGCCTGAACAACTCAGAAGATTATAGGCAGCTGAGATGAAAATAAAACTCTAAAGGTGCTTTGAATCTTCATGTTATGTTACAGCTGACAAGAACCTATTTGTATTTTCATGCCGTTATGTCAAATCCAGTAAGATCACATCATGATTCATGTTAGATCTTTTATTAAATATGAACTTTAAAGTTTGTATCTGTCATTCCATACCTCATTAAATCAGATTATTGATTTTCTTGGACAGGAAGATATTTTTTTTCTCGCACTTACAGCATGAAGGACTACCCGGTCTATTTCTGCTGTGAGTCACATGTCAATTCGTACCAGTTCTTTGTGAGAAATGAACATTGGCTGGGAGCAGACTTCCTGATTGGTCATTTTGAAGCAGAGAAGTACGTCTGCATGTCCTGACCTCTGCCCATTGTTTCTTCATGCTCCGCTGTATAACAAGACCATCACACAGCACCGACGGGAGACAGGTCTCAGCTGCTCGCACTCTTATCAGAATGGGCTGTGCGGAGTGAGACGCCTCAAGGAAGTATCAGTAAACAACGCTATAGGGTTCCAGTTGCTATACGCTCAGGCGCTCATGCAAAATTCAGCACTTTGTATGTAGACTGAGAAGGAGCCAAGGCAGAAGGCAGGGGTTATGTTTTAACTGGTGAACCTTCAGAACTTCACTATTCCATCTCTAATTCTGAGGGAAATGTTTCCGAATTTGACCTGAGAGCCAGAAACAGAAATATTAATTGCTGCACTTATACATAAAGAAATTCAAACAGCTACTGTTGCAGCAGTGCAGCTCAAACCAGTTATCTCGCACAGTCTCCCTCTGTCTTCCTTCCAAGTCTTTAATGGTGTGATCGCCCTTAACTCCACTGTAAATCTCTCCCCAACGGCTTATGGTTCAAATTAATGGCCCTGCCATAAGTGTTTGAATTTCATGAATTGTAATAATACTTACATCACAAGACACATGAAGTCATGTCTCCCTCTCTACAGTGGAGATATGATACATTTTAGAGGGATGCACAAAGTGCTCCCCTGGTAGGGTAGTGATGTATTCTAATAGACTGTGCTGGCCAACCCCCGGGTGCAGATATTCATGATTCATATTTGAAGGCTGCAGAACATTTAAATGGGACATTAAGTAGCGAGGAAGATTAAAACACTGTTGGCTTTGTACAATAACAGGGACGTTCACTGGTAGAGTTTTTTTTCTTAAATAGATCAATAAAAGCACTCAGAACTCAAAAAGTAAAGGCTGTTTTTTTATGGTTGACAATGAAATTGAACATTAACAGTAAAAGAGACAATAAACAATAGTTGGGTCTGATTTACAGTTGTGCTGAAAATGTGTGTCCAGAACTTTCAGAAAAAACAAAAATAATCAAAATACAGTACCTAAATATTTGCACTGCATCACCGGGATCAGTCCGTCAGAGCATTTTACTGAGTGGAAAACAAATGACATAACTTACATAATTTGTTTCCTCACTGCATTTAGTGGAATATATGTTCACATTTTGTCATTTAACACTGGCAAAATGCACACAAATAAATTCATACCTGCATGTTAACTCAGTATGACACCACTGACGGTCATGCAAACTGAGCAGACTGAATTCATTTTGGATTTTTTTGAATTTCAGTATGGTTGCAAACATTCAATATGACATAAGTGCAGAAGTCAACAATACAGAGAACATTTGAAGCTATTTGAATTAACACTGGAATGCTATATACTGAGGTTAAGCTGTGAAATTGAATTTAAAAAGTCTCGTTCAATTGCATTTGTAACATACACATATCTTGCTCCTACACTATGGGATATACTGCCTGCATAGCTTTTATCTAACTGTATGAATCAGTTTATTTTAAATATACTTGTGTGTTTATGACAATGCTTTCTATTTTATTGTCCATTCATGAGCAGTCATTGCACTCTTGATGTCCATTTTATTATGCAAAACTTGTCTTGTTCCTTTTAATTTGATGTGTTTTTATTCAGTGCAGGACTTTGCAACCCTGTTCTGTCATGTAAATAAAGTGTTACTTACTTAATATTTGAGCAATACTTGTTGTCAGTTTTTGCACTGAATAATTAATGACAAATCCTAGTAAATAAATCCAATTGCAACTGAAGTCATTTTAAATCGATATGTTTTATCTGCAGTAATACAACAGGTAGGGATACTTGCAAATATGCGGATGCTGATTAAGAGTGACAAGTGGAATTCAAGCTTTTAGCTCAAATAAAATAAAATAGAACAAAAATGTAGTGAAAACAGGTGAATGAAGATTAGTATTTAGAGAACAGTTATAAGCCAAAAATAAAGTAAAACAGTTGTCCAGGGATTATTTCCATTGTTAATTATTTTTCAGATTAGAGATAAATTGTCAGAAAAATGAAACAAGTGTCAGTTTTGACTCACAACTCAAAAATATTTAGTTCCTGAAGAAAGGAGAAAGGAAGTAAAATATATAATTATATCTTTAAGAGACTGTCCTCCTTCACTGTATTTTATTTTTTTTTTAATCAACATTGTCCCTTGTTGTGAGGGTTGTGTCAGGAAGGGCATCCGACGTAAAAAACCTATGCCAGCTCAAACATGCGAATCATTGGTATTTGCTGTGGACCCCTGAGGGGAGCAGCCGAAAGGAGAAGAAGGAGAAGATCTTTAAGAGACTGCAGCTACAGATTTCTATGTTTCTTGTGATTATAACTAGTCAGAATAATTGTCGATTAGTTTTAGAATTGATTACTAATACTAACAATTAAGTACTGCAGCTTTAGCTTGATAGTCTGATCGCATTAAGAACAAGCATCTAATATTAAATCCATTAGTTAGATTTGGGGTAAAATTGGCCCCTACTCATCATATTTAAATTGATTATTTTCTGTGGAGCAAATAGGGTTAAATGTGACAAATACGCCTGCCTGTCACACTATTCTTACCGCTTTTTTTCTAACAGGAGCATGTGTGTTTTTAATGTATGTGTGTGTGGTTTAGCGGCAGGACAGACTTGATGATCCCCTGTCTCCTGGTGACTGTGTGGACTCAGCCAGCCGTGGCGGGGCTGCCATAACTACCAGTTGAGCTCTGTCAGGGAGATGACCCACTCTCTATTCAACAAGACCTGCCACTCTGACGGACAGACGGCATGACGGACAGAAAGACAGGCAGGCGGCAACACTAAAGCACAGGAATATTTAAACTCTCAAATGCAAAAGAACTCACTGTCTGGCACGAAAAGAGGAAAAAAGTCGTAGGTGTAATTGGACTGCAGCAGCACAGGTCAGGAGTCAATGGTCTTATTTGAGGGCTAACACCATTTAAGACTAATTTGAGACTATGTGTTATTGTGCCTTTAACTAAGTTTCTAACCTGATCTGTACAGAGGTTCATTGTGCTTTTAAAAGAGACCTGCTGCCCTGCAAAAGGCCATCTAATGGTTTTTCAAACCCACAGTGTTACTTTAATGTACTGCGGATCAAAGGATAAAACAACCACTTCTGCAGATGGAGGGAAAAAAGTGAAGTGTGCGGAAGATTTTAGATTTTCTTGATAAAAATGCATTTGGGTCCTCACAGTTATAAATGATTATAGTGTCACAGATGATTTAAAAGGCACTTAAGCAACAGTCCATTGTGTGCTGGATATTTAGTGTAGACTAGAATAGAATAAATTTTCTTTATCCCTTATGGGCAATTCATGATATACAGTATTAGATCCCATTATAATCTTGTTCTCCAGAGTCCATTCTCTCATAGAATAATCTTCAACAAACACCAGAATATTTGCTTAATGTTACTTTGTACTCTCGGCAGCACGTTACTCAGTTAGTAATGTGCTGCTTCCACAGGTAGGAACTAATATGACTGCAAGGCAGAAAGTTGTAAATAAGCAAGTTAAACCAAATCTGTAACACATAAATATATAAAGAAAATTCTGTCATGATATAAATTAGTATGGCAATCAAAAACATCTAGAAAACTGATATGTACAATTATTAAGGACATAAGAAATACTGTTTACCGAAATCCCTCTATTTATGATGATTTCTTCTGAAAAATTTGAGTTGAGCATCTGGAAAAAGAAACTTTAGTTGCAGTGGCTGTGAGAAAAGACTGAGTATTTTGTGTAGGATGGAGCTATAGCGGAAATCCTGATGCAATGTTATCTGACCACTGCAATTTTGTTTTGAGGAGACTTGTAAAATCTTGAGGCTTGTACACCTTTTATTAAAAAAATAAACTGACCAAATTGTAAAAACTAAGGGTATGACACATTTAGTCTGAAGGTTGTAAATGGTAGCTATGCCTTTGAGCATTTCCCATATGTATCTTATAATACACTCTCATGTTTATATGTGCATATGGTTGTTTGAGTGTATTCAGGCACTGTTGCTTCAGTGTACCTGTGTGAGGCTGCGTGTTCACTTTGTCACTGTTGTTTGTGTGCATGCAGTAAGGTCAGGACCCAGGCTGGAGGCCTGTCCCTGGAGAGCTCGCCTCCAGCGTGGCCAACTAACACTACAAACAATTAAAAACCACTGCTGCTTCCCCCCAGGGTGCTCAGCTTTATCTAGCTCGGGTCGGAGAAATCGCTGCTCTGCGCTGCACAAGATTCCCAACTAAAACCCTTGGTATCTGGTCTATAACAATGCCGGGCAACGCAGGAGATGGAGAGGCAGAATCGATATGGCTACAGCCTGTGGACCAGTGTGGAGACAGGGGGCTATTATTAGGACGTCCTTTCTTTACCACCTGAGCCACTTACACACTTAGGGTAGTCACACACACACACACATTCAACTCTCCCTCAGCTACACTGTGGTCAGAATAGCTTGCAATGTCAGAGCAAAGCATAAATACAGGGAAACAGGCAGGCTATTACAGTACCTTTGAATTATTTTTGCAGACAAGTTTTATTCTGTAGCAGCAGTCCCAAATATTCACATTACAAAACCTATAGCGTGTTCTCTCTGTGTCACTTTCAGTTCACTGGAACAGAAGCAACACTTCTGCAAAATTAATCACAACTTTGAGAGTAAACAAATAATTCAGAGTCCTGGTCCATCTTGATGCAATACAGACCACTGGCTACAGAGAAGGCCTTAAAGACAGAGGAGTCTGTTTGAATTAACGGATCTGGTTTTGTTAGCTGTTAATGTACAAGTCAGCCAGTAAGATAACCAGCCAGGCAACCAGTTATCTCCCTGGGCATATGCTGTGTCCACTGCTCCAGAGCCCCGCTGTCAAATCCGTTGTGAATCCTAATGATCACAGTGCATCCCATTCGCTCAGCACACACACATATGCACACACACACACATACATACTTCCCGGTCTTCGCTCCAGGGGTCCTGACAAAACAGGAGACGGCGGGGACTCGTCAGAAGACAGCGCTGCCGGTACGCTCCACCTGCTCACTGATTCTTACGCCTGGAGGAGCCTGAAGGCACTGCCATCACACACCTCCTGTCCATGGCACACACACAAATACACAAATCGATAGACACAGATACAGATGCCCACATACTTAAAGACACACATAGATCCACAGTGCACTTATACACCCAGCTCCCCTTGTCTCCTACTTTCTTACCTCCCACCTCTTCTCTTCCTAGCATCCTTTCCCTAGCGCCCTCTCCACTTCGACCCTATCCATATCCTCTTGTTTGTCCTCCTCCCCCCTCCTTATTCCTCCTCACCTTTCCTCCCCCCAGCTGCAGAATGCATGAAACAACACACACACACACACACACCCTCACCTGTCGGGTAACATCAGAGAAGGGGAGAGTTGAAGAGACGTGACAGTGTGCTGAAGGAATCATGTGCCAAGAACACAGCCCTCTCTCCGTTCCCCTCTGCTGTGCTGGAACACAACGAGCTCCAGACCCTCAACTTTGCTAAGGATCAGACCTGTTTGGAAAGCGCTGGAGAACCTCCAACAGGCAGAGCAGCAAAGGCACGCTGAGAAGAGGAACTAATATATCCAAGTGTTACCAGTAAGTTCTCATAATCAATAAGCGCACAGAGAAAGCCAGAGAGGAGGAAATAAAAAGAAAGAGAAGGGAAGAAAGCCTCGGATATAACGGGCCAAGACATGAGCTTGCAGCCCGAAGGCCTTTTCACTATCCATCAAATTCAACAAGTTGGCCCGAAAGCTTGCAGCTGCCATATGTGGTGAACCATTTACACATTGAAGTCCAGCCGCAGCAGCAGATGATTTGTTGTACTAATGGAAAGACAGCTGATGGCGGTGCACTTTGCATTTCCTGGTCATCTCGGTTTGATTGGTGGTGTGTCTTTATTTTCATAAATCTGACACAGTGCCAAACATGGGTGAGTTGATGTTGATGTTTTCTGCAGAGCCACTGTGGAGTTTGACAGACAGACAATTTTGAGCTGCCAGTCAATCAAAAACAAAGAGTACACAGATTTTTTTTTCTCATAAAAGCCGCACTAAAAATCAAACTTTCCACCTACAAATATGTCTGGGTCTTTGAAAGATATCCTGGCCAAGAAACTATCAAGAACATCAAAAACAGTGATAAAAATGAAGCTGGCAAATTAAATATTAATTTTGAGTCAATTATAAATCAATATAAGCATCAAAGGTTGAACTCAAGTGCTTCAAACGGGGAGGGAAATAATCTCAAAGTGGGGATTTATGACATTTGTGTAAATGTACCTGCAGCCTTGTCAGCTTGTCAGATTTCTCAAACCACTTCGCTGTAATCACAAAATAAGAGCCTCATCAATCATTTACAAAATATGCTAATCTATTGATGATGGTGATTGCAGTAAAATTGAGTCTCCGTCTGAATATATTGAGAATAAAAAGCAAAATTATCATTGATTCTGTTGTTTCACTAGTGCCTTCTTTCGGGGTCTGCAACGTATGTTAGCAAAGCAACTGAAAAAAATATGAATGAAAAAATAAAGAAAAATAACAGTGAACAAAAATAACAGAAAGCCAGAGGTGTCGTACTCAAGTACATTTACTCCTTTACATGTACTTGAGGAGTTTTTTTTTTTTTCAAATGATTATTTCTGAGAGCAGGTGTTTTGCAGAATACTTTTTAAAAATTTATTCTCAGTTACATTTGGCACCCAGTGGGTAGGAGTATAAATGAATGACCGCATAATCAATTAAATTAAGAAAATAAACAAATGAAGCAACAAAATTAGCAAAAATAATCACAAAAATTAACAAAACATTAACAAAATGAACAAAATATGCAGAATTTAACAACATGATAAAGACAAAATCTACAAAATAAACAAAAAAATATAATCAAGTAAATTAACAAATTATATGAACTACGCAATAAAATGAGCAAAAAATGACAAAAGCAATCATAAAAATCAACAATATAAGTGGCAAAATGAACAAAAAATGTACAAAGTAAGCAGAAAATAAGAAAATAACCAAGTAAATTAATAGATATTTACAGTATAATAAAGACACAAAAATCCACAAAACTAAGCAAAAACTATTAAAATAGCTAAGCACATTAACATAAATGCATCAAAATGAGTAAAAGTGAAAAAACTGAGCAATGACATTGTTTAAAAAAACTACAGAATAATCAAGAAGGATTAAAAAATGGACAAAACAGTAGCAAAATAAGCAAAAATGACTAAAATAATCAAGTAAATTAACAAATATTAATATAATAAATAATAAAAAATCAACAACATAAGCAAAAATGAACAAAATATATTAAGTTGTAATAAATTCTGTGTTATAAAGTTACCCAGTACTTGAACAGTTTTTTATGATATATTTTTACTTTTACTCAAGTACTTTTTCTTATTAGTATCGCTACTTGAGTTGCTATAAATATAAAGTAACAATACGTTTACTTGAGTACTGTTTCTGTTTACGCTACCCACCTCCTCACAAAGCTGGGAATGTGGAATCTGGAGCTGCAAATTTTGGAAAACTTAAAGGTGTAAAAACATCTCATCACCTTCTAAGTCACAATCTCCTCATAAACAAGAAAATGCCAGCTTGGCTAATAGTTGATTTATACAATTTATCTTTTAACTTGTTCTCTTTGGGAGTGACGAGGATGGATAGGATCAGGAATGAGTACATCAGAGGGACAGCACATGTAAGATGTTTTG
>JAQQAE010009057.1:0-14820 GCA_029823295.1 Pseudamia nigra
AATGGTAATATTGTTTATCTGGAATGAATTTTAGATCTTTGAATCCATCTCATGAAAAATGGGATCAAAAACAAAAGTGTTGCGTTTATATTTTTGTTGAGTGTATATTGGGTGTTTCAAAAAGATGGACCCAATTTCAATGCGGTATATTTCTTGATAGCAACCTTGGACAATAACACAAAAGCTACAAGTGGTTTAGTGAGTTCTTAAGTTTCATTAGCCATTTTATAAATGCTCTATATGCCCTCCACCTGCTGCACGAACAACATCGAGATGATAGTTGAATTCGTCCCAAACGCCCCTCAGAGTTTCCTCATCCACTCCAGCCACTGCTGCCGTGATTCTGTTTTTGAGGTCGTCCAGATTAGTAGCTAACGGTGCCACAAAAACACAGTCTTTGACATATCCCCGCAAGAAAAAGTCACAGGGTGTAATGTCTGGGGATCTTGGAGGCCAAGACTGTCACGGCAAGTCATTGGGTCCCGTGCTCCCAATCGCACGGGACCCAATGTTTTTTTAAAAATTCTATGCGCCACCCTTTCATTTGGTAAGAGTTTCATTCACTGCTGGTTTGTGGTTGCAGAGATATGGTGATTTTATATTGGATCTATCTTTTTTAAATGTCCTGTGCAGTAAAAGTGCATGTGGTTGGACAGGAAAGATACTGTCCAGCCTCAGTGATTGATTGGTTCCAGGGAGAGTGAAAATATTCCAGCCATTAATTATTGATGTTGAACAAAGGAGGAGCAGAAATGTAGAACAAAATTAAAAAAGGTAAAAAGCTGGTTCATTATCATCACCATCATTTTATTTTTTTATTTATACCATCATGGCTTAACCCTTTCACGCATAGTGTCCTCTCCATCCCTACCACCCTACAAAGGGAGTGACAGTAAGGAGGTGACAGTAAATTACAAAATTAAGGCAAAATGCAATAATTTGGTGAGTATTTTGACTTAAAATGAACTAAGTAATCAGGAAAAACGAGCAACATAAGAAGCAAAAGGAACAAAATAGTAAGAAAAATGAATGAAAGTGAACAAAATCAGAAGAAAAATGAAGATAACAATCAAAAAAGTAGACATTATTTTGTTCATTTTTGGGAAGAAAATGAACAAAATAAGACGCAAAATGAACAAGTCAATCATGAAAATGAACCAAATTAGATGTGGAAAGAAGAAAAATGAACAACAACTTTTCAAGAACATTTTTCTCTATTTCACTGTTTGCACTTTGTGTATATAGTGCTATTATTATTCATAGTAAAAGTAATAATATTTGCATTAAAAAAAGATTTAAAAAAATACTGTACAAATTTTGTGGTTGAGTCATAATTTTGTTTTTGTACATTATCAAATATTTTCTGTGTCAAGTTTGCGTGTTCTCCCCGTGTCTATGCAGCTTCTCTCCAGGTACTCCGACTTCCTCCCACAACCAGCAAATGCACTAGGGGTTAGGTTAATTGGTCACTCTAAATTGCCCATAGGTATGAATGTGAGTGTGAATTTCAGCCCTGTGATGAACTGGTGACTGATCCAGGGTGTGCCTCGCCTTCACCCTAAGTCAGCTGGGATAGACTCCAGTGCCCTCCCTGACCCTCGAGAGGATTAAGCGGTAGAAAATGAATGGATGGACATTATCAAATACTAACTAAAGTATAACTATGATTGTATTTCACTATACTAACATGCTGTGATGGCCATAATTTAACAATTTCAACTAATACCACAAGGCTGAATTTTTTTTTCCCAATAATAGTTTTTAATAATTCATGCATGAAAGGGTTAAACTATCACCACTTAGATGTAGTAATTCATATAATAATATATGAGTTGTTGATTTACGAGATATTGAGCTGATGCAGTGTAGATGGTAGGTTTTTACAGAAGTGATGTTGGCTTCAACCACTGGTCTGGATCAAACTCTCCCTTTCTTTATCCATGTCACATTTGTTGACATTTGTTTTTGCAGCACTTCATAGATAGTGTTTTGATCCTGCTTTCCATCCAATATTGCATTTCTGTTTGTTTCTAGTATTGGGTGAGGAAAGGTTAAAGTTTCCATATTGGTCGGCATGTGGAGACACATAAATCTGTTTCTATTGCACTTACTGTATCTCCATTTACAGTTTCTGCTCATGGTGTTTATGTTAGGTCTTCAGTGGGTGATATTTAGTGACATCTATTGGTGAAGTTGTGGATTGCAGCAAACTGAATTCCCCTGGCTTCTCACCTATAGCATCCAAAACGTTATTCATTTCAAGCAGTATTTGCATCCATGATGCCACCTACTAAGTAAAAAAGTCCACAGCTGCTGTAGAAACACAATGCCAAAAGGTAACCAGTACCCTCTGTAGAAATAAATGACTCATAAGAAACAACAGTGATTCTCCTTAATACTGACCAAACCAGTTATTCATATTTTATACAAACCATTGTTTTCTGGTGTTCTGTTTATGGACATATAGATCTTATCAACACTTTTGACAGGGAGTTGTTGCTATTGTTATTGTAAACTGAAAACTGTTCAATAAAAGGTTGAGAACAAAAAGAAGTAAATGCTAATATATTACCAATGTGAAGTCTTTTTGCAGGTATAAATGTTTATTTCAAAGACTGATAAAAAAAATGTTTTGCTCTTGAAAGTCCACCCTCTGAAATGTATGTTCACCTCTTAAACCATAGAGTCCCCAAATTGGTGGACTCTGGAGGTCGCAACAAAAAACTTTGTTACAAAAAGTACAAAACACTGCACCAATAATATCATAATTTGGGTCATCAAATTAAACAGGAGAAAGTCCGCTACAAGCACATGTCAGTTATATCTACCCATGCCAGACACAACACCAGCGTTAAATATCAAAATCTAAAAAAAAAAGGTTAGAGCTTAAGACTAATGTTCTCCCTTTGACAGATGTAATTGAGGACCCCTGCCCTAAATCTTACACCCTAGATCAAACTACTACACATTTGCATTCTGGCAAACTGGAATGCAGCAGCAGTCGTAACCACCTGCTAATAACGCATGCTCATGCTCTCTCACACTCATTTATAACCTCAGTTTGACAAATTTCTCATGCCAGATAAAACCCTTCAGTATAAGACATGGTGTGTGTGGGAATCCCTTCACTTTAACCTTTTATGGCACAGGCAACAGTGACGGTGTGTGTTTATGAAAGCTTGAGCTTAAAGCCACATTATTTATAGATGTGATGGGAGATACCCACAGCAGAAGCCGGAGCTCTCCATATCCTCTCCAACGATGGTTCAGCCAAAGAAGCTTTGAAACATCGCTCTAGTTAATTCTTGACACATTTTTTGTGCTAACTATACACAAAAGGCAGCTCATAAGTTGAATTACCTTTGTGACATTATTAAACTCATTTAGCTTAGACAGCTTGTTGATTGAATGTGTTTTGCGTCTCCCTCTGTCTATTCTAGCATTTTTCCTCCTTCTAAACCCAGTTGGGACTGTTAATCTACTTTCACACCTCAGCCAGCTTTCCCAGATACTCAACCACGCGACACAAAATCTACAAAAATATCAACGCCCCCCACCCCTCTGGCATTCACCAAAAACAACTGATGCATATAGTGTTGGGCCATTTTTATTATTAATGGCCTAAATAATGTCAGAAAATAGCTTTTTGTTTTGATGTTTGTGTTTTTAGTCAGCACATGACATGTGTTTTTATTGATGACTAAGTAAGAGAGAAGAGTGGGCAGGGAGGGGGAAGTGATGTCGTAAAACGGTGCAAGGAGAAAGCCACTCGACACTTTGGGTGAAGGGTTTGAAGCTGCCCGTGGTTGCAGATTGGATGCCTATTGTTCATTTATTGCTTCTGTTTTTATTTTATCTGTTCACCTCAGCAGGTTGTGTAAATTCTGCTCCATTAAGAATTCTTCATGGCTCAAATGCCTTTGTTTTTCATTCACTTTCACTCATCTAAATCAGTCCTTCTTTCCTTTCTTCAGAGTGGAAATATCATCTCTCGTATACTATGCCATCCTGTGTAAATGATGCCCCTGCCCTCTCTACTTCTCTTTCACTCTCCTTCCTCTTTTTCTTCTTTTACTCTCAAACCAAAATACAGTAGATACATGAAAAACTACAATATAACTGCTGCATTTATGTTCTAACAGTGCTACAATTAAAGTTTTATTATGTTTAGGCATTAAAACATCTCAGTTAGGGTTAGGGAAAAGTCATGGTTAGGATTAATTATGATAAAACAGTATATTCAAAGATGAGTCCAAAAGCAGTCTGTTTAATTGTTTGTTTTCAGAATGGAATAAATTCTGTAGAAGAGTAGCCTTTGTTCATTAACAATTTTCCAAACCATCAGCCTTAAGGTCTTGCTGACTATGTATTACTTTAATTCAGAAGGATTAATTAGTGCTGTTGACATTAAACATCACTATTGGCAGAACTTGCATTCGATTCATCTCACATACAGTAGCTTCATGGTTTCATGTCATGCATATGTAAATTATTTTGTTTTATCTATGTTTGTGCATGGACACTCCATTACCAAAATCAGAGGTAAAAGGTCCAGGTGACGATGTTCTGGAAACTAGCTAGTAGCCGATTATCTGTGGGGACCAATAAAAATGATTAAACAGGTGACCTGCCAGTCAACACGGCTTACAACCTCACAGTTGTCAAGCTAGTATGTCTGTTCTTTTCTTACCTGTACCAGATGTTGAAGGAATCTGAAATGCAGGCTTTCTCTCCTCAGTCATCCTCCATGGATGAACGCGTGAGCTCATGCACCTACGAGGTTGTGGGCCGTGTTGACTAGCATGTCACCTGTCTAAACTTGTACCAACGACCACAACAAACCATGAGACAACAGCTTAATTCCCAACATCATCGATTGTACCTTTAATTAAGCGGCTCAATGGAAAATCTTCTAATTGCTCATCATTTATCACAATACAACTAGAGACATTTCTATGTAATGAATTAAACATAAAAATCAGGCCTCTTTTGCACTCAACACAATAAATTAAAAGATAAACAGCATCCTTTAAGCCACATGAACAACCGGCTTGCCTAACTACAACCATATGCAGCACAGATCAAAATATCTTCATTCTTAACAGTCTTCAGTCTGCCATCATCTGTGGTGTTGAACAGTCTGATGGTGGTGGGGATGAAGGAACTCCTGTAATGTTCAGTCCTGCTCTACAGTGATATTAGTTGTCTACTGCAGCTGCTCTTCTGTTGGGAAAGAATGAGGTTAAAATGATGGTCTGGGTTGGCCATGATATCCTCGTAACTGCAGCGTGCACCTGTCGGACCACAGCCCCCAGTCAGCCCAGCATTATTAGGTGTTTATTTCAAGGTGTTTCCTTATAAATCAAGTTTAATACATGGATGTTGACCTTACACTTTTGTTACAGGCGTGACCCTAGTTTAAGATTAGGGTTCCATGAAAAAAGTAGATATTAAAAGGCATTTTTTTAATTGCCAAAGGTGAAGACAATGTTCACAATAAGAAACTCAAACTGTTGGTATGGCTGGTCGTGTTAGACCCTAACCTGAGCTCAGTGTCAAGATTCCATTAACTGAGTGGATGTTAAAAGGTTAAATAGCACGCTGTACCAAGCATGTTGTGCTTAAAAGCTAGCCCTTACAACAGTTCACCACGACACACCTATAGCATGGTTGTGCCTAATCTTCTGGAAATGTTTGATTTCCACACCACTGAGCTCCTCCCATAATGACACTGTATGTCAGCCTTTAAAAATCTGTTATCTGTCAACTTCTAATTACACCACTGACACTTTGGCCATGCATCACCTCCACCGGGGCTGTGTGTTTGTTTTGTTGCTTGCTTAAAGGATTCATGTCAAACAATGAGATGTGTCTTTTGGTGACTGGTCACATTTCACAGGAATCCCTTTAACCTCTTTGTGTGCCCTGTTGCAGTGTGGTTCTTTAATCCTGCTACCTGTTAACATCAGTGCAGAGGCCAGACCGAAAAAAAGCAGAAGAACCAGGAGAAAGCTTCATTTTGGATTGCAAAGGCTGAATAATAGTAATGACAATTTGATACACTATTGATCTCTGAAGGAAATTTTCAGCTTGTCCTCTATAACAGCATCAGATCTGGAACTAACGGGGGAGATCCAGTGTCTTGCTAAAGGACTCTTCAGCAGGGGAAGATTCCTTGAAAGGTGACTCAGAATGAAAGGTGGTCTGTTTAAACCCAACAAAAATGTCAGCATGAATGTACTTTAAGCATCACAGTCATGGTGTTAATGACGCAGTTGTCCTTCAGAGGATGCAAGGGCTTTCAGCAGGACGAGTGATTCATTTGCACACAGACAACAGAGAACAGGATTGAGTTGGAATGAGGAAGAGCCGAGGTTAGTTGCTGTATTAATTTCTCCTTTCGGGGCAAAATGTGTCTCCCTGGGGAGGAGACTGTCTGTCCTGGGATGAACAACCAGGATTCAGGTTTCCCCCCCCAATATCCAGCCCTACTCTCTGTGCTCACTTTCACCTAGGAAGAGGACACACACATGCACTCACATACTGATCGTCATCTGGGAGAGAGCAAACTGCTGTTATTTATTTACTTGACAGTACAAGGTTGAAGGTGAAAGTGGGTGTACATACAACACACCCAGCAGTGCTGCAGAATGGTCCTGTTTCATTCTGCTGCAGATAGGTGATCAGTAGGGGTGTTGACACCACATAATCTGTGTTTATGTAATGTTATTGTCGTTGAAGCTGGCCAGGAATTCTGTGGCATTTTGGCTGGGAGGGTCAAAGAGAAATGCCAAGAGTTTATTTTGACTAGTCAAGATCCTCGAAACACTCCAGGACTGCTTTTCGCGGCCAGGAAAATCCACAAGCAGTGTCACAGCTTTCTGTTCTCCCCCGTTATTTCATTCCCTGTCTATCCACAATATACTGCATCGACACTTTCTGCAGAGACGGCAAGTTGTCTCACGCAAACGTATCACAGAAGCAGCAAATACTGACAGATTGTTGTGTCACTTTCTTGTAGCAGTCGTTTATTTAAACAAAATGCTGCCTTTGAGGGATGTTGTTAATTTTCTGGGATTTTTGCCAGTGTGTCCCCTGTGGTCTCAGTGGATCATCTTGTTGGAAGTAAATTTTCCTGTTCGCTACAGAATAATTTCAACATATGTAGTAATACAGAGAAGATTTCCAAATTATCACTAGCTGCAAACTGACAATTACAATTTATCTACTCATGCCATCTATGGTCTCTGGTGGGTTATGTTTCATAGAAGCACCAATGTTTAAATCCCACCATGACAAGTTGCCAGAGCCTGTTTTCAAACAATGCGATTGTAATTCACATGGTACCTAAACAGAAATGTTCCTGGTAGCATATGATCATTGAGACAGATTTGTGCAGATGTGGTAATCTTGACGAACTTTTTAAAATGGACTATCAGCACAACTTTTATATCAATATGCATGTATTATGGCTGAAAAAAACCCTAAACTATATTGATTTAAACATGGCTCAAATCTAACCCTAACTATAAAATATTGTTTTTGTTAAAATATCAATATCTAGCCAGTCCTAAACAATATCTAGACCAGGGGTCTCGAAATTGTGCCATGGAGGGTTTTCTTTCCAACCAGTCTCCAACAAGCAGATTTGACTGATTAGCTCCTCCCCCTGATTGCTGATCAGTGAAATCACCTGCTTTGTCAAAACCTACAGGGTCTCGGCCTCCATGGCATGAGTTTGAGACCCCTGATATAGACTAATTTAAATAAAGTCAGCAATTTTAAAAATACGGGCAGAGTCATAAAAAATAAGTTCCGTCAGATGTATCCACTATCATTCTGTCATAATTCTACAGTTCTGTGAGTTCTGTGGCACATATGGCCAAAAGTTTGTTTGAGGTCACAGTGATTTTGACCTTAGCCACGAATATCAAATCAGGAATGAATCCAGAGTGTTGTAGAAAATAATTTGCCAAAGCATTTCTGAGTTTTTTTATTCATAAGAATTAATAGACACATGGTCAGAGTGATGTTGACCTTTGATCTTATGCCACCAAAATATTTTTTATTTCAAATGAAAATTTTGTTAAAACTGTTCTTTAGATTTGAGTAATTAAACATAATGACATGTCTTCTCACAAATATGTTCCATGGACATGCAAAAAATTGCCATCATTGGTGTGATTTCCCTTCTCCTGATCTGTGTTTGATTGGTAAACATCAACTCTCCACTATTTAACTGTAAAATGTCACCCACCACCTCTCTGCTGGGCTTTTCTAGGAACTTTCTTTTGCAACAATTTACTGTGCTGCCACCGCTTTGATTTCTCCCTCTGCCCTGCTTTAAATCAATGTCACACTGCTGTGTTAAAACTCTGCAATACAGCTGTTAAGTGAAACAAGACAATTTGGACTTTGGTGACAGACGATGGCCCTGCCAGTAAAAGTCTGACTCTCCTTTGACTGTAACTGCAACGTGTCACAAACCATGGGAGGGCAGCTCTGTCACATCAACCTTTTGTAAAATGCAGCTGTTGTGTTGTTCACTGTGCTGCTGTTAAATTGTTTTGAATACAAGGTCATCAGCATGGGCACACTGTCTCTTTTTATGCCGTAACACCCCATGACATTGCAGCATGTGCATGTTGTGAGGTGCCATCAAAGTCAGAATTTCTTAATTGCCTTCTGTCAGTTTTTTACTTTGATGACAATTATGTTCCAGGTCTTCAGCGTAGCGCACTGCTGCTGTATGTTCATCAAGGAGTTCAGCTTAGAAAGCAGGGTCTCTGCGAAGAGCATAAGGCCAGCTGAATGTAAATCAATAGCTTTTGCCTTGCCATTATCTCTGAGCAGCACACTTGAGGTCTGATCCTAATGGGTGGCTGCACCTGCATGCCACCGACTATCAGCACATGCTGAATAATATGGAAAATAACTCAGGAGCTAACTTATGTTAAGGAATTAATAAGATAGTTTATATAAATTGGGTCTAAGTGAATTGTTTTAAGTGACACTGGTGATGAGGCATTGTAGAGATGAATTAAAACATTTAAATGTAATGTTACTTGGCAGAACTGAAGGGTTTTTTTAGAAACAGGCTGCAGAGACTATTAGGTTCTGCAGATTACTCTGAAACAATGCTGTGAATATAGGGCATTGCATCAGTGAATTGCAACATTATGTAACAACAGCTTTGGAAATAATTATTGTCGACAATTTTTGCATGTCAGAAATCTTTGCACAAAAAAGATAACAATAAATGCTAAACCTAATAACACATAGCACATTTAACATATGGTCACAATCACAAAAACAATGTTGAGGCTTTTCAGTGTGCATTTCATCTGGGATTAAACGTGTTTAATTTCATAACTGAGTGGTGAACAGAACAGTGCTTCAGTCTAACTGTGCAGTATATTTAAGACACGGAACCCTCTATGTAATTTTGTTTAATGGATACAATTTACATGAGTGGAAATTCAGCCTTTGTTGTGTAAAGCAAATGTGAAAAGACACAATGTTAAGAACATGTTTACAAACTTAATAACAAAAAAAGTAATGACAGCAAAACCAAGTGGTTTGTCAGAAACAGTATTTGTTTGGTGTGTTTAACTCTGGTCCACAGTCAAAAATAGTGTGGACAGAAATGCACCTTAACGTTGGATGCCACCTATTGTAAAAGAGGAAGTCCCTCCTAGGCTTCTGTAGAAACATGGTGAGCAGCAACCAGGTCCAGTTTGCAAGATGACTCAACTAAATGAAAAACAACTCATTCTCAGAAAATGCAATGACTCTCATTTATTTTCTGATTTTCACCAACAAAAACACAGCCATGAATATTATGTTCCATTTCTGCAGTTAGAATCTCACAAATTATTGCAACATCAGATTTTGAACAATTAATATTTTAGGATCAGAATATCAAAAAGTTGTGGTGAAGGACACAAAAAAGTTTTAAACTGATCTAAGTTGTTAGAATACTGTGCTTAATTTGATAGAAGTGAAGACAGGGGAGCAAGGAGCAAATGATATGTTTAGGTCCAGTCTCCAACAACCTTTTATATCTATACAGACTTTCATTGTGATTTTTTTTTTCTGTATTGGATTTCATTCTGTGTCCACGTGTGTTTGTAACTTCACTCCACCAGGCACGTGCCCTGCGGTATCAGGGAGTGCCTTGGATATATATTTCAGATCAACGAGGCTGCATGACTGTGCAGGCGCTCCTGATGTATACACTCTGCTGTAGATGCAGACAAAGCATCATTAGGTGCAGTGAACATTTGTCACGAGCTACTTCACGTATGATTCGTCTTTTTGGCACAAACTCGGCTTCCTGTGTCTCTGTCCTCCTGTTCTTTCTGTTCGCCCTGCTCCGTCTCCTCAACCTCTGTCTCTGTGTACCTCTCAGATCTGGGATACCCTGGCTCGCTTGTGCCTTTCTCTTCGGTTGTCTCTGCTTGGCTGCACCCACATGCACAGCCTACCTTAAGTGTTGTTAAGATCATTTTAATTTATAACAGCAGTCACTATAAACATGTGAGGAAGCAGCACCATGGAGACAGCACTCAAACAAAATCACAATCTAGAACAGTATTTATAAGGTCTGCCTTGCTGCAGAAAGCGCTTAACTATGTGTATATACTGTATATGTATCTGTGTGTGAGTGTGTTATTGCTTACGTGGCTGAATGTGCATACTCGGAAAAGGTCTTGATTTCTGTTCTCACATTTGCTGATATGCGTGCATTCATGCATGTGTAGGTTTATAGAACTTGGGTGGGTGTGTGTGTGTGTGTGGGTGTGTGTGGGGGTGTGTGTGTGTGTGTGTGCGTGTGTGCGCAGCAGCCTGACCACTGGCAATATGGGTAGAGCAGAAACGATAATCAAATATTAACAACGGAGTCATAATTGTGCAGTCTTCCCATATGAATTTTCTTGCATGTCAAATGTCTCTTTTGCACAGTTGCTTTTCTTGATCTCAGTGTCATTTCCTGTACTTCTGCGAGGCGCTTACTTTCTCAGTTCCTGTTGCTGTAATCTGCATCTCTGCTCTCTTCTTTTGTTCTGTTTCTACAACCTCATTTCCAAGAGAGATGAGTTGTGGGTCAGATGCAAACAAAACAGCATGTGACAATTTGCAACACAAACCCTGTACTTACCGTATTTGCTGGATTAAAAGTTGTGTTTTTTGCATAGTCTGGTGAAGGGAGCAACAATTACATCGGAGCGACTTGTGTTGTGAATAAATTCGACTATAGGGTGTTCGTCACACTGACAGCCGCTAGAAGAGGCGAGCCGCGAGCGTGCGGCCGCGTGCCTTCCCCGGACAGATGCAACCTGTTCTGCAGAGCGACTAATACACATTTTTTTCCATCTTCATTATGCATTTTTTTGGATAGTGCGACTAACATACCGAAGCGACTTTTCACCTGGAAAATATGGTACTTGAAAATAGCACAAAGAGAACAGATGTTGAAACTGAGAAATCTAATTGTCTTTTTAAATTATACTGTTTGCCCATTTTGTATTTGATGATCACAATGTGGTTTCAAAAAAGTTCCGTCAGTGTAAAATACTTAAAAACAGACCTGGTGGAACATCTCACAATTAAACTGGGTTTAAAAGGTGCATCACAAAGATGCTGAGCCTTTCTGAACTAAAGACCCATCCGTCCATCCGTCCGTCCGTCCGTCCATCCATCATCTCCCACTTATCTGGGTCAGGGTACAGGGGCAGCAGCCTAAGCAGAGAAGCCCAGACATCCTTATCCCCAGCCACCTCCTCCAGCTCCTCTGGGGGGACCCCCAGGCATTCCCTGGATAGCTGAGAGACAGAGTCCCTCCAGCGTGTCCTGGGTCTGCCTCAGGGCCTTCTCCAAGTTGGAGCTAGTTTTGGCAACCAGAGATTGGACTACCCAGGCCCTCGCCTTCAGCTGCCATCCAAACCACACAGCACTGGACACTTACGACCCTTCCTGCAGGTGGTGGGCCCACAGGAAATTCTTGATCATATGGGTTTTCTGAATCGCTCTTAGTCAGTTTGTCTCTAGAGATTCTACCAGGGGCGAATTCGCCCCAGGTAGAATCTGGTAGAATCATTTTGGAAATCATTCCATCCAGTTTGTTATCAAAAACCAGCTCCTGTGACAGTACGGAAGTGCATTAGTGTACACGAATGCATATTAATGCTGAACAATGTATGCAGGTTTTGAAGCAGCATATGCTGCAAAGTTCAAACTGTTTTTTGAGGGAAGGCCATGTTTATTTCAGTAAGACAATGCCAAATCACATTCTGCACATTTCAGCAGCATGGCTTCATAATAAGAGTCCAGGTGCTAAATTGGCCTGCCTGCCATTCTGCAAAGAAAGCCCAAAATGTTAAGCAGATGAAATCCTACATCAAGGAAGAATGGTAAAACATTTCATTATGAGCAATTGGTTTGTTTGGTTCTTAAACACTTACAAAGACTGAACCTTTGTAAAATGGTTGCAGGCATCAAATTCTACACGAGTATGTAATAAAAAAAAAAAAACAGTTTAGTTATTTGATACATTCTCTTTTTGCTATTTTCAATTAAGTATGGGGATTGAGTGTTTTGCAAATCATCACATTTTGTTTCTATTTACATTTCACACAGTAACTCAACTTTTGTGGAAACAGGTATGTATTACAACAATATGTTATTTTGTCTTTAAAGCTGGATCATTATTCCTCTCCTTTTGTCTGTTTTCCATGATCTCACCCTCACACAAATACACTTCCGCTTTCTAGTTTCTTCAGTTTCTATTATGGCTACTCAGAGGTTGAAGGTTCTTCAGTTTCATCATAAGCGAAGGAAGAGGAGGGGACAAAGTTTACCAAGAAGTCACGCCCTGCAAGTCTCTCTCCTCTGCTGCATGTAACTGTTGCTTTTCTGGCTGCGCTTCACTGTATTTCACTGCCTTTTTACAGCGCATGTCGGACATAAAGAACAGTTATTGATGATTATTTCGAAGACGAATTGGTGTCAGCTCATGCCAAAGCATATTTTGGTTTAAAAAGCATGGATATATGTTATGGCCAAGTGTGAAATCTCAACATAAACCTGCCCAAACAGCTATTCATTGTTTTATGTTACAATACTGTACAGTAGTCCAGTCTGTATTTTTTTCCCCTCCCGTTACAAAAAACAGCTGTTGCCGCTGCACCACACACACAAAAACACACACATAAATCTATTCCTACATGTTCCTCCTGTAAGCACGCGTGTGTGTGTTTGTGTCAGGGGCCCTGTAGACATCTCTTGGCCCTGAGATTAAAGCAATGTCAGCAAGTGTGTGATGAGACCTCACAGACGATACCTCATCTCTCTCTTTTCCATTCTGGCTCTCTTCATCTCACTGTCCTCCCCGTCTGTCCAATCTATTATTCAGCCACCTCTTTCTGTCTCGTGTCCACTATTTTTTTCTCATCATCTATCTCTCTGTCTGACTGATACCCACGACGTGTGGTCACCACTACTTTTATTCATGCCTCCCTCCTAATTCTATCTGCACATGCACCACTCTACTTATTCCCTATCACTTCTTTGTCTCTTTGTTTTTATCGCTCTTTCACCCTGTTTATTGGAGTTAATCAGTCATTCTTGAGACTCTGTGGTACTTTGTGATGTCCAAACTGTGTCTCAGCAATCACAGCGTAGATAAAATTGATCAGTACGTAGTGAGTAAAAAGCACTGGGAATGTTATGTACAAGAGCAACACAGGTTTCCACTGAAACACAAGAGGATCTCCCCCCCCAGTTCCCCGTCAATCCATATAACAAACTTTTTCATCTTAAGAATGAAGAGCGAAATTCTTACAGAAATACATGATGGATTTCCATATTCATATGAAAATTTATAATCAATTCAGAAGTTAATTTCAATAAGTAGATTAAATGAATAATATTTTTTGCTTAATCAGAGTTGAATGAACACATTTTTAATGCATCTGTGTCGGCTTTTCAACTGATTTAGATCCAGTGAACATCAGTCTCCTTTGGATGCAATCTGGGAACCACTGCTGTTCAGTATGCGGAGTTGAGATAAAGCTTTTTTTCTTCCTTCTTCTGGGTATGGTGAATTGCACAGTCTGTCTATTTTGGCAGTATAGTGACATAGAGGGGCAGTTTCATATCATTCTCTGGCTCCAACCTTGCCCTGCACTTATTCTTCAGGCATGCTAGTGTGGAAAATCCACTCTCATAGAGGTACTGTATGTAGTTGCAAAAGGTGCTGTACTGCTTTTACTGCAAGCTTTTTTGATTCTGGTTAGACACTGAAACTACAAGGCCAGGAACCACTTGCAATACCATCACGGGCCACCAGCGGGCCGTGGACCACTGATTGAAACCCCCTGATCTGTATAAATGTACTGTATAAAATCATCCTTGTCTTTTCTTTTTATTCTTTTTGACTTTCTTTTGTAGGCTTGCGGGAGTAGACAGAGCCCTGCAGCGTCGGCTAAACTGAACAGGCCTGTGTAGCAAAACGTTACCCTTTTGTATTCTAATCAGGGCAATCAATCGCACTGAAACAATAGCATTTGTTATGCATTTCACTGCGCCTATTGGTGACACCATAAAAACAGATCTATGACCCATTTTGGATCTTGACCCTAAGGACTCACTCACACTAGGTGGGTAGAGGTGCGATTATTACTCCTCAGCCCATGCTGGTCTGCACTCCGACTGCTCCAGGCTCAGGCAGATATGAAAACAGTTACAGTGGGGCCAATAAGTATTGGGCAACATAAAAATGTGCAAGTTCACCCATTTAAAAAGATAAGAGAGGTTTGT
>JAQQAE010009058.1:0-14819 GCA_029823295.1 Pseudamia nigra
AGGCAAAAGTTGAAGTGCGGGCCATATTCTATTGTATTTTAAAAAATTCTTGCGGGCCAATTAAAAATGGACCGCGGGCCGCAGTTGGCCCGCGGGCCGTAGTTTGGACACCCCTGCTCTAGGCCTTCTGCCTGGCAGTTCCAACCTCAGCATCCTGCTACCGGTATATTCACTATCCCTCCTCTGTACATGTCCGAACCATCTCAATCTAACCTCTCCGACCAGGAACTGGTTCATGCCACTCAGCTTGCAGCCATACCCAAAGTGGGGCATGTGTACACCTTCCTCCTACTAAGCCTCCTTCTGAAGTCAGTGGATGAAGCTGGTTCATCATCGCTACACCAGCTGTTCTATTCTCTTCCTGGTTTCTGTCCACACCGGCTGGTGCAACCCACCCAACCTAGGCTGCTCTGCTCATCCCTGACTAATCCAGCAAAGTAGTGCCTGCATCACATTTGGCCGTCTGGAGTTGTACTGTATGTTGATTGTATAGCTGTGCTGGTTGTAGCCTCCTTCTGCTGAACAGCATTTCGTGAAAGGGCTGCATTTTTGGCAGTGATTTCAATGCAAAGCCCGTGGCTCTGGCTTTGCCCCACATTGGTTGAAGCATCATACAATCAGAATATTTTTGCCTTATTTTCATTCATTAAAATGACCTCTCACTAGCTATTGCAACTCCCTCAGTGGGTTTGGGGAATTTTCATAGTAAAATCATTCTTCACATCATTTCATCATTAATGTTTCACCTTTTTACATCATTATCCTGTAGTATATTTGTTGCGTCATGCTGTGAAATAAATGGCTCAGGAAAAAAACTTTGTAATCTTTGTAATGGTAACGTCATATACCCTTCACAGTCCTCCACAGTATACTATGTATTTTCTCCAATTAACCTCCCATATGTTAGAAAAGTTTCCATTTACATTAACAATAGGTTGTGTTAAAGTGATTTCTACAGGTGAGTGACTCATAACATTCTATTTGACTGCACCACAGGTTTCTGCTGTCCTTTAAAATATCCAGCTCAGAGTAAATGAAATTCCCGCTATGAGATATTCATTGATGACTGCATATACAGTAGCTTCTATATACAGTATGTGTGAAGGACAAACACAGATAGAAGTAGAAAAAGAAGGCTAAGGAGAGATAAAGCGAAGGAAAAGAACTGTGTCTGCTGGTTATTTGCTCAGAAAACCCTGCAGCTTGCTAGTTTGCTGCCCTTCTCTTTGTCACATCACCTGACTGAGCCACTGGAGAAAAGAACAAGGGGCTGAGAAAAACACTTTTCAATCTACCTTTGACCTAGAACAAACACGTTCCTGTTAGAGGATGCACATGAGAAAAATGCTTTTCGTTTGAAGGCTGGAAGGTACAGGCAGTCAGCAGAGATAGCAGCAAGAAAACATACTTTCATGGCTTCATACATCTTTATCTACGATGGAAACATAATCCTAGAGTTCTGCAGTTTTACATTCAAAGCTGCAGTTAAACAGCCAGCAAAAAAAATTATCAAGTTAGACACATGCACCAGCCCATAGATGCCAAAACGTATCTCATGTGATCCACTAAGTGAGCAAAGACCCCTGAGGGTCTTCCTTATTTATGACACATGTTTAAGATTTTAAATTGTTCCATATAATGTGTATACATGCTGGATTCCAAGGGAAATGATGAGATTAACTTTACTTCTACTGCTGTACATAATTATTCATCTGGGGAAAATCTATAGAAACAGGAGCTTCCTCTTCCTTGGTTTATCATCGAAATCATTTGACTCTAGGGATTTTACTTGGGTTTTTTTCAGTAGGATTTTGCGTCGTCATTTCCTCCTGAGCTCTGCCACAGTGACAAGGCAGGATGGAGATTAAGCTCATGCATGGATGAAATGCAACTGAGCAACACCTTTAAGCTGCTCTTTAAGTGATTTTAGCTGCTTTTCTATGATGGTTGTAAAACTGGTTTTATTTTTTTTTTAAAAGATGGAATTTTTATGAGAATTGACTTTGAAAACAGATTTTAAACTCATATGTTTTAAGTAGTTGTACATGTTTTTTTTTTCTTTCAAATGTTTTTAAGATGTTTAAGATATTGTTCTGACAGCTATTTTTATGTTTTTTTAAGCACTAAAACAGCCTTTGGTGAAATTGCTTTTCAATAGCACATTAATCTGTTTTAATAAAGCCCCACTATCTTTTTTTTTTAACTTTCTTTACACAGTAAATTCATTAGAGATGCTGTGTTCTCACACACACACGCACACACACACACACACACACACCCTAATGTTCTATATTTTTCAATTACAGGGAAAAAGGAAGCGCCTCACACACACATGGAGAACATGCAAACTCCACACAGAAAGGTTCTGTGCCGATGCCAGGATTCAAACTCAGAACTATCATGCTGTGGTAACCACTGTCTGCCGTGCCGCACAGCTTATGAGTTTTCCTAAAATAGTGTTCATTTACACCTATTGTTACCTGTCCCTATTGCCAGGACACTCTTGTAAATGAGAGTTTTTAGGCAACAGCACTGATATAAAAGCTATGTCAAATCGTTTATATCAACATATATCAAGGATAAGAAACAAATGATTTTTGAACCAAGCATGCCAGTATTTTTGGTTTAAATGCCCATTTAGACTTATTTGAACATACTTTAGTAACAAAACTAAATCAAAACATAGGTGCTGATTAAACAAAGTCACATTATGACTTGAGCCATTTATTTGTAAGGAAAATTACTTAAATGTAAATTGTGTGGAATTGAGTGATCCATTTGCAGGAAATGAGCATAACTTGCATAATTAGATTTCCAAAGTGAACAGCCAGAATAAGAATGAGAGAGTAAGAAATGTATTTTTGATACGTTGGAAGAAACAGCTTATACAGTATCTACAGAAGGAAGAAAGAGCCAAAAACTTACTCCAATGAGGGCTTTTGCAGATTTTGCAGCTACTGTGTGCTTTTTACGTGAGGTTAGGGATATTTAGGCTTTTTACAATCTTCAGCTTCACCACTATGTGCTACTAAATTCTACACACTGAACATTTACAATGACACATTAATAGAGTATATTGTTGTTCTAACATTCAAAAACATTTGCCTTCCATGCTTCATATGCTTACCAGAGAGATTAAAGTTTTTGTTTTAAAGATGGAGTGCGATGTTGGCATCTACTTGTATCTTTCTTATGTCCTCCTGTTAAGGTAACTCAGACAGATACTAGGGAATGAAAAGATGCTGCTATTTATTATATCAATATCTAAGTCCTTGCATTAATTGATAAAATGTCAAATAAACATAAAACATACCAAATACATTGTTTAATTGAATGCCAGCTTTCTAATTCCTCCTCTTATCTGTTTCTAGTTTGTCTTGCATGTCCTTGTTTGTCAGTGCACAATTCTCAGCATCACACCTACGTAAGACGAGCATAAGTCACGAACGTGTTAATTGGCTCCTCAGGCTTATGTGTATGATAACAGTGACTGAAGGCAAAACAATAAAGAATGACTGGCCTGATATTTTGTCTTTAGTTTTACGTGTCAAACATGTAAATTGGCCATGTTTTTTCAGAGCTTTTGTCGTTTATGTATTATTTCCTTTTAAACTATTTATTAAATTAAATAATATTTTTCATGGTACAACATGGTGTACTGTAAAAAGATATCAAAATGTACCAGGTCACAATGTATTAAAATCATCTTCAATTGCTTGAATAGGTTCATTTTGTCTTTTTACAATTATTGCTCTTACCGTTTCTTTTCATCAGACAACACTATAAGTAGAAGATGTTTCTTTTACCTTATCATGTTTCGACTGACACCTGCAGTCTTCCTCAGAAGCATCATCTAACCTCTGCGACTTGTCATTTATCAGCTGTTCCTCCTCCTCCAGAGACCACAGGACGGCAGTGGGCTGTTCTTCCTGGCCGTGGCCAGCCCGATGGACCTGACAGACCCAACACACTGGCCACGTCCAAGAAGAACACCTGATAAATGACACATTGTACTGGTCAGATGATGCTTCTGAGTAAGACTGGTGCCATTCGAAACACGTCAAACTAAAAGAAACATCTCGTACTTATACTGTCCGTACTTATTTGTCCGATAAAAAGAAACAATAAAATAAAATACATGGGTAGTTGTTTTATATGCATTTTTGTGGTTCAGAAGATTGACAATGAATGACATACCTGCTGTATTGACCTTAGTGATGGGTGAGTCTTATTCCAAATGTGTAGTTATATGGAAAACCGAGAATGCAATACATAGAAGTGAAGTTGGCAGATGATTTATGATCAAATTCTGAGTCCAGAAAAGATTCACACCACTGTTTTTAATATATTTATATATGTAGTTTATCCAAGGTAAACTCATTTGCAACAGCATAATCATTTCGGAGAGGACTATGCAACGTTGAGCTAGAAAAACAATGTTACTGTATAACTCTTTCAAGCTGAGGGAACTTGATATGAGGCAACCTTTTCTCTAAAAGGCTTTCCGCTGCACTGAAGATTCACTGCAAATTAGTTCTACAACGCCTCAGAAGCATGACAGATAATAGAGATCTGCTGCTGGGTGAGCTATTACCCATACCTAAAGAGACTTTCTGCTTTGGGTGTATGTGTGTGTGTGCTTCTTTAGCCCTCTTATCTCCTGCAGTGCACAGAAGAAAGTGATGGAGGGCCTCCAGTAATTAGAATGGAGAGCCTCTTCTCCACTACGCAAATAATGATGGCCCTTCACCTGCTGTATAAAATCGCCCTGAATCTATGCTTGCACACAAATAGGACAAAGAAGTATTCATATTCAAACACACACTTCTCACCTGCTCCAGTTTCCAGTGAAACTCTGCAGGTCTGAACGTGTCGACTTGAGTGAAATCTCTTCTGAGCAGGAACACCAAGCGGCAGTTGTGAACATACAGAGAGTAATGGTGGCGATTCATCTCTGTAGAGAGATAATACAGACAGACAAATGATCTTTATCATCATTTAGTTCAGCCAGAGGGAATATGGGGTAAAATATGATAGCTGCATCTTAGGATTCCACAACGCCAATTCATCAGACACCACGCATACTCTATATTTTAGTCAGAAAGTTATACAAAGAACATAACTACCACCAGGTTTTGAAGTACAAGATCAAGCTACATTAAACTAATAAGCCATCTGTGGGGCCATTGAGAACGTGTGCAATATGCAGATGGCTGGCTTAATTGTACTGTTCAGGCATTTCAGTTTGCACATAATAAGTTCAGAATTTCAAGGACCCATCAAGAGCTTCACTCTGAATTTACTTCCCTTGTTATTCTGATAGGAACTCTGTGATCTGAGTTGTTGAAGAAGCTTTCAGCAAATCAAAGTGGAAATATTTTTGCTTTTATCAAAGGGCACCTTAACCTTCATATCCATCTTTTAGATCCGATGTCTAGGACTTGACTATGTCACAAACTTTAAAGGCATGTCATAGAACAGTTGGATCCAAATGCTTTCATTCAGTGGTTATGATTCTGTTTGTAATGTCTGGTGGTCACAGACTGGGTCTGTGCAATGAGGCCAATGTGGAAATAGCTTCAACTTGTAATCAACAATGGAAGCAATGTGGTTGAAAGGTTACACTTAACAACATTGTAAAATGACTTCATCAGGAAATGTTTGAAGTTTTATGGAGTCAAGAAGCTTGTATTATCCATGCGCCCTAGACCTCTTAGGGTGCTTTCACACCTGTTAGTCCGGTACAGTGGTCTGATTGGACCCACAAGTTGCTACAATGTTTCAATTCTCCCCGCTCATGTGGCGGCGCTGTTTACAAAATACTGTGTTTTGGGTAATGTAAGTGAGAGCTGATTGGCACGGCATTTGTAGAGGAAAAAATCCAGAAGACGAAAATATTGGAGTTATGCTTTATTTCGGAATAATGAATGGTACTATTTTACTCGTTTTTTTACACAAACACATGATGATAATAATAAATTGCCACTAAAACAAGTAAAATAGTACCATTAATTATTCAGAAATAAAGCATAAATCCAATATTTTCATCTGCTGGATTTTTCCCTCTACAAATGCTGTGCCAATCAGCTCTCACGTACGTCATCCCAAACACAGTATTTTGTAAACAGCACCGCCACATGAGCGGGGGGATATACAACATCCATAGTGGTTGGTTCGTTTGCAGAAACACTGGTGTGAATGTGAACCGAACTAGTTGAGAATTGCAACATTGTAGCAACTTGTGGGTCCAATCGAACCACTGTACCGGACTAACAGGTGTGAAAGCACCATACGAGGTTCCACGTCTTTTGCATTATGTTTAACAATGCAAAAATTCCTATATATGTAAATCTTACTTGTAATATCCCAGAGTACTGTAGGGGCAAAAATGATCAGCCAAATGTCACTGAATCTAAAATAACAACTGTGTCACATTGGTGGTTCTGTCTCACTAAGGACCTTTGTAGCATTTGTACCATATTTCTCGTCCCTCATCCTTTGATTGTCACTTAAGGCACTAACTGCCAAAAAAACATATTTGAAAATGTAAAGCTAAAGATCAACTCAATACATTAAAAGCATTTTTGTGTCTTCTATTTTCACACTTGTGAGTCAGCATGTGTGAAATTGGTTCCTCGCCTGTCTTGTCAGAGTTACAGATTAAAGTTTCCTTCTCCGCTCTGAGGCCTGGACTGGGCCCATGTTTCATCCATGTTGCGATGGTGAACTGGTCTGTCAGGTTCTGGGGCACCACGTGATCAGGAACATTAGCAGCCTGGCGGCCATCAAATCTGTAGATGAGGTCACTGTCTCGCCCGCTGTCAGTCAGCAGAGAGGCAGTCCAGTTTGTGGACGGGCTCGGGGAAGGAAGGAGGTCAGTGCTGCCTGAAGCTGCACCTGGAGGTGTCACAAAACCAACACTGTAAGGAGAGCCACACAGAAAATAAAACCATCTCTGCATAGTAATTTTATTCTTTTATAATAGGCTTCTGCATGATATCTTTCAGCTGCAACAAGTTATTTAACCCTAACTGATGCAGTGAGGAATTTCTCATTTCTTCTTTATTCTTCTATCAATGGACTTTTTTTTTTCTTCCGTGATGGCATAGGTATATTCCAAGATTGTAAAATTCATGGGGCTCCTATACTGAAAAATGGTTCAGGGAGCACGAAGCATCAATTTTACACATGGATTGGCCTCAACAGAGTCCAGATCTTAGTCTTATTGAGAATCTTTTCCATGACTCTCCACCTTTGTGAAAAATTAATGCAACTCTGAACAGAAATAAATAATGACTATGCATAAGCTAAGTGAAATGATACCAAAAGCATGCCATAATCAAAGCCAAAGGTGGGCCAATACAACATTAGTCTTTCCAGAGGAGGTGAAATACTAGTTTCTCAAGAAAAAGATTATTTTATTATCATTATCATCATAATATCAGCCATACCACGTATATAACATTTATAAATATACACTGTTGTCCATAAAGGAATAATTTGTTTTCAGACACATTCCTATTTTTAATCCTATGTATACACATCAATAATCACCTTTGGAAAAGATTGAGAAGATATACACTTTATCTATCAAAAATAAATCACAATGTCACAATGAGACGAAGTAAGACGCATTTTATTCCAACTTAATGGGCAACAGTGTAGTATTTAAAAGCAAAACGGTGAAAACAGGTTCCTCTGTTTCTGTCTCCATTTTCCTTCAAAATTTGGCTGAATCTGTGGTAGTCAGCTTAATGACAGAAAATTTCCAGAGAACAAAAATGGAGCACACAGCTTAACTCACTGTCTTTAAGGGTGAAAACACTTTTTTTTTGTTTACACTGCTGTATCTTCATCAGATGGGAAACATTAGTCTTCCTGCACAAATACGGGCTGTGATTTAATTATTATAAACCAGTCTTAATTTAGTTCTCTGGAAATGTAAAGAAATATTTAATGGTGTAAACTAAAAGCATATGCCACAGTTTGGACTGGCCGTTAAATAAAAATAAAGTGAAAACAATCTTGAAGATTAAATTGGTGCACTTGTATGTGCATACTAAAATGCTGCAGTGGTTAAAATGTCAAAAGGTAATATATTTTTTTAATTAAATTTTCACTTGTCTCTCCTCATTATCAGCACTTTTCACCCTCATAAACCTCTACACGTTAAAAATCTTTTTCAATAAAGCAACTCATTCCATCAGTATTTTTCTTACTCACTGGGCCCATGTTTTTCTCACTCTACTTACCACAGAGTTTTTGCAGAGACTTTTCAGAGTATGTTTCGCGGTCGCAGCCCTTCCCGATGTGATTTGTCTGCAGCTCTACCATCGCCTTCACACCAGACAGGGGGCCTCCACACATTTCCAAGTGCATCTTGGGAAACAGCTGCTTGCTTCCAGTTCCTGGCTCGTAGTCCACACGCTTGTTCCAACCTTTAAGAGTCGAAATCTGTTAGCAGTTTGTATGCAGTAATTAGTTTATATAGCAGTCTGTTATTTCATTTATTGCAATTATCGATAACCTTGTATCATATCCTGGTGGCTTTTTCTGTCAAGGTTGATTTTATTGGAGATATTTCCATGAAAATATTTTTGGATAACACAAGGATTAATTTATACATCAGTGCTATATTGGATGGTTGAGGCAATCACTTTTAAGTTTAAATATCTGTGGTGTTTTCACTGCAAGGTGGAAATAAAAGACATAAGATATTTTTAACCCACCCTGACATTGTTCTGCTCTGTCTCTCTCTGCTCTATTTCTCACTTGAACTCCATCCTTTGTACTGTCTGACGGTGGGAAATAGCTGAAGGTATATTATCCTGTGTTCAGATAGTCTTTAATATTCATATTCTCTTGAACACAGTTAACCTTTGAACTTTAGTGCACAAAACCTCAATTCAGATCTTGCTGACTGTGTTCAAGTAGTGCCTAATATCTTACAATCCCAATTCCAAAAAAGTTGGGATGTAAATAAAAACAGAATGCAGTGATTGTGGAATCTCATGAACCATAATTTATTAACAATAAAACATAAACATTTCAAATGGTCTGAGGCAAAATCAAAAACTGTTCCGTGGTCAAACAAATGACTCAGACCATTTTAAATGATCTTTGGCCCACAGAAGACAGCAACGTTTCTGGATTGTGTTCACATTTGGCTCCTTGTTTGCATGCGTGCACAATGACCTACTGTATGTTCACAGACATGATTTCTGGAAGTGGCCCGTGTATTGATTTCCTGTAGCAAATCATGTTTGTTTTTACTGCAGTGGAATCTGAGAGCCCGAAGATCACGAGCATCCAGGTTTGACCTTCAACCATCCCTTTGATTCTCTGAATCTTTTAATGATACTATCCACTGTAGATGGTGGGATCTTCAAAATCTTCACTATTTTACATTGAGGAACATTTTTCTGAAATTGTTCCTCAATTTTTAGATGCAGTTTGTTGCCAATTAATGAACCTCAGCCTATCTTTACATCTGAAAGGCTCCGCCTTGCGAAAACAATCCTTTTATACTCAGTCATGTTATTAACCTGTTACCATTTAACCTAATTAGTGTCAAATGCTCCAGTTGTTTTTGTGCCAATTTCTTTTGCAGCCTTTTATTGCTCCTGTTCCAACTTTTTTGAGTTGTGTTGCCGCCATCAAAATTGAAAATTAGTTATTATTTTCCACAAAATGGTAAAATGTCTGTTTCAACATCTGATATTTGTTTATGTTTTACTGGGAATAGAATATGGCTGTATGAGATTTGCATATCATTGCGTTCTGTTTTTATTCACACTTTATTTACACCCCAGCTTACACTTAATATGTGTACATTCATATTTTGATGATGATCCATGGAATGCATTTAATTAAACTGCGAGCATAAGGGAACACAACAAACAAACAACATCGATTTGGTGACATTCAAATGCTTTGTGGATGAATTTATCATGTGTTCATCTTTAGAGCCTCAATAGATATGATTCACATGCTTTTGTGAAGGACTCTGGTTTTTCTGGAGGCTGACTGTTTGTTAGCCCACTCCTCTTTTAAGCTAATCTTTGCCTAAGTTCTCTGCATCGATTATAAGAGAGCCTAAGTCACACCCCTACTGGTTTTGAGCCATGGGACCTCACTTAGAAAAAGATACACTACAGTCATCGGTGAGCAGTAGACAAATGCCTGAATTATGCCACAATTTATACATATGATGTGTGTGAGTTCAAAAGATGATCTTGTAAGTTAAAAAATAGCATTCTGTGGTGGCAGCTTGCAATATTGGTGAAAATATGTGACTATAAAGCCTACAAACAGGAAGTCATGTACATATCAGCATCACAACATTGTCTCTTCTGAGCTTCAGAGCTGCTGGAGTGTCTCTGCAGCTCAAAATAAGCAGACGTGAAATTATTTTCACCTCTTTTACAGCTTTATTCTCACAGAATTAGGTTATGTTTCTTGAGGTAGTGTTTGGCGTTGTGACATGTATCATAGGAGATGGGACATGAAGTTCAGTGAGCGTACTCACACAACTAAACTGTAACTTTTTTAATTTTCAAAATTGCCTTTTAAATTGACAAACATCATATGTGTCAACAGTGGTATAATTCAGTCAGAATCACAGAATTGTGTGCTGCTCACCACTGACTGTAATGTAATTTTTTTTCGAAGTTAGGTTCCGCAACCCAGAAGAGAGGCAGAAGGAAACAGGTGGGGCTCTCAATGGCATCTAACTTAACAAAAACAAAGGCCAATGGCATAAGACTGACATTTTTAATAGCATTTCCATTATGCCATCATTAACACATATGATATTTGTCAACTTTACAAGTCCAGAGAATCACAGCTAGTCAAAAATATCATATGTTTTGGTGAAATGGCTTGGTGTCACAACATCAAAATAGTAGCTACCTCTGTGAATTTCATTTTAATATTTGAAATTTAAGTACTAAAAACAATGAAAATCATATAGATCTACACATGCTGAGATGTAGAGGAAGGATGAGCCTTGGATTGAAAGTTTTCATGTGTCAAGTTAAAAGGAGTGAAAATGCCCAAGAACATGACATGCCTCCTTAAAGCCGTCAGTCCTGTTACCAGGTGTTATATTTAATTATCCAGGAGTTAAATTTATCTTCAGTGTGTACGAAAATCCCTGAATGCAGGTAGTGAAAGTGATTCAAATCCTGCGTGTCTGTGTAGGTGGACACCTGGCAGCTCTGGCTAAACCTCCACAATTTAATACCGAGTCTCCTGAGACAGATGTTCATAAAGGCAGACTGAGCCGGATGTGATTAGGCTGGCGAGAAGGGGCGAAACATATCAAACCTTTATGCAAAGAAGTTAGACACTAACAGCTGCAGAAGCAGTGCTGAAGTTTAAACACAGCCAATAAGTAAAATTACAGCAAAGTACACAGGACTTGTGAATGGATCACTGCCTTATTATGTATTTATACCTTTGAGCTACCGGTCGTTCAACAAGATTATCCAGTACTCAGTACTATATAGTACTGAGTACTGGATAGTAACCTCAAGAAGTCAAGTCATAAAAAAGTAATGCCACACTAATGAATCCATTAGCAGGGCATATTAAGGCAGAGAAGTAATAACACTGCAAAACATCTCGATCTCACCTAAAACTGTAAATTTTGCATATTATCCTGTGGGAGCAAGAAAAGAGCTTTGTATATACTTGGGACTGGCAACCTTTACAATCTAAGCAGACGCTTTTAGTCTGAAAGTAAAAATACATGTCAGTATTTTTTGAGAGAGAAAAAATATTGACATATGGCATATGATGTATATTTTAGCTGCAATGTGTCAAAATGTATTATGACTTTATTCATTTTTTATTTTCTTTATTATTTTGAAGAGTTGTATTGATTTTATTTATTAACTTGTTAAACTTTTTGTCACTTTGTTGATTATTTTGGTCCTTTTTAATCATTTTTCTTTACTTTGCAGAATATCCATTTAAGTTTTTGTTCATCTTTGCTTATTTTCTAAACGATTTTATTCATTTTTGTGAAAATGGTTTTTTTTTTGTCATTGTTCTAGTTAATTATTGTTAATTTGTGCAATATTGTGCTCACTAGTTTGTAGATTTTTGTTCAGTTTTTGTTTTTCGTTTATATACTTGATTAGTTTGTTCGTTTTGTACATGTTTTCATTAAGAATATTTATTATTCTGCTTACTTTTGTGAACTGTTGTTCAGTTTTCTTTTTGTTTTGTTTATGCTCTGGATTATTTTGTTCAGATTTGTCATAAATATGTTCATTATTTTGCTTATTTTGTTAATTTTATTTGTTTTTATCATTTACTTATTATATTGCTACCTTGAGAATTATTTTTTCATGTTTTTCTTTCTTTTTATTCATTATCTCATTCTATTTTTCAGCATGCTGTTGATTTTGTGCTTTCTAAAATTTATTATATCTTACTTCCATCTCTGGATAAAGCCACAAGAGCCATTGGTGAGGGGCTACAGAGCCACATGTGGCCCTTGAGCTGTAGGTTGCAGACACCTGGTATGCACCATGCAGCTGATATGAAGCGATCAGTGATTTTAAATTCTGTGAATGAGTATGTTAAAGGGCCAAGAGGATGACTTTAAGCAAGTTTGCATGACGTATTTATCTGTAGGTAAAGCAATGGATTGCCATCAGCTTAGAGCCATTTTGAAGAAGCACCAACACAAAAAAGCAAAGCAACATTCTACTACCGATCAGGCCAGTTACTAGAAGTAAATGAGTTACAATTAGGCAATATTTACTGCTTTACCTTGCCATCAACAGGGGAAATCAAGGTCTGAAGCACTTCCTCAAAAAGCAAAGACTCTTTACAAGAAAAGAGGTCTTTTACTCAGTGTGACACAGAAATTCCTGGGCTATTCTGTGACTTTGGGGTTTTAACACAGCTCTTAGATTGCATTCAAGCAAACAAAGTCATTTACTCATCAAAAAAGCATACACTAGCATTTTCAAAACTCTAAAAGAGCTGTTTTTGTCCAAGGAGTCTGGTGGGTTTCATAGAAACAAAGTGCTGTTTGTCAGAGAGGTAAAGCAGTGAAAATGCTCTGAATATAGCATGCACTCATGCTGATATTCATCTTGTGCTTGTTGGATTTCCAAGTGGCTAAGGGTTGCTTTATCGTGTGCAACACAAGTATCCTACCTATCCTACTGAGTGCTCTTTTACAGGTTTTTAACATCCACTGAGTGTGTGGAGTCTTGTTTCTTTCAGTTATAAGTCAAGCATCAGTGAAATGGTCTACAGAGGCATTTGCAGGACCCGTCGCTTGCCTGCGCTTTCAAGACGCAGTGCATATGGACTCTGTTTGAATCTGAAACACCATCCTTGCTGCTAGT
This sequence comes from Pseudamia nigra, assembly GCA_029823295.1. Taxonomy (NCBI): domain Eukaryota; kingdom Metazoa; phylum Chordata; class Actinopteri; order Kurtiformes; family Apogonidae; genus Pseudamia; species Pseudamia nigra. The sequence continues at coordinate 13,371 of JAQQAE010009058.1, forward strand.
CGCCACAGAGATGCATTGCTTACTTGCTGATTTTCCTGTCTGCTGACCATGATCATCTGCAGGTACGCGGATAAGTGCTTCATACATCTCACATACCCATATAATATGAAGATGAGAGTCACGCAAAGCTAAAAACCATTTCTGACCATTTTCTCAATACTGAATAACTCTGTCCCCACCGGTGTGTAATTTGCATTGAATAAATGTTTCTGAATCCTAAACAACTGGCATTCATGTCATTTTCTGTGTGTATCACTTCACTAATGGACCTAGTCTGAAACACTGCCTCTTCTTGGGCTTGGACACATGTGATTTTCATACCAAGTTACACTCTCTCATAACAAGGCAAAATGACATGATGATGTTCAATGTAGCAGAATATGCAGGCAATGAGCACATTCAGAGTTGCAAAAAATGTGGCATGTATAATCAAATGTATCCGTTGGTGCTGATTTCTAACTTAAAGCTACAGCTATTTTCATTTCAATTGCTTTGTTAAATTGCAGCACAATTAACTGAATGAATGCTATAGATACAAATGAAACATAGTTCAGTTTCATAAGTTTGAAGTAACCATACCGCCATTTTCCTGAATTTATATATTATGACACTCCAAAAAATCTTAAAAGAGTACAAATCCCATAGTGAGAAATATGATTACTGTATGGTATGAGGTGCTAAAATATTTAGATGGGTGTCCAAGCTTGTCCAGATACAGTCCTATTTGGGGCAATAAATTTTTTGTTCCTGGCAGTGTGGATGGTGGATTTAGGCTTTGAGCAGATAGGGGAATAAGACAAATTAGTAATACTGTATTTATAACAGCAAAGAGGGGAACTTGTAAACATTTGACGAATTTGAAATTGAGTACAGGATTCCTCATAAACACTTTTTAAAATATTTAAAACTTAAAAATGTTATAACATCCAATCAAAAAAAGACAGCAGTGATTCCTGACATATCGGTATTAGAAAGAATTTTACTAAAAAAAACCCATTAGCAAGAAGGATAATATCTGAGATCTATGATCTGCTGAGTGACAGATCAAGGGAATCCTCGGCAACCAAATTAAATGCTTGGAACGAAAATTTACAAGGGGAGATACCTATTGATGATTGGAGCAGTGCATGTCAAAGAGCCCAACGTCAGCCCGCCAACACACAGTTAAAATCCCTGCAAGTGGCTAATGAGAATTTATTATACATCAGAGATTCTCAATAATTTATCCTGACATTCCAGAATTACATTACAGATGTGGAATGGATAAAGGAACATTTTTTTCACTGTTTGGAAAAGCCCTAGAATCAAAAGACTTTTGCAAAGATTTTGGATCAATAGTACAAGAAATTCTGTCAATTAACATTGACATAGAACCAGGGGCTCAGAGAAGAGCTGGAGAAGGCCTGGAGGGTGAAGGCATCAGTGGTGCCCGTGGTGATTGGACACTCG
>JAQQAE010009059.1:0-14819 GCA_029823295.1 Pseudamia nigra
TCCTCTGTACATGTCCAAACCATCTCAATCTAGCCTCTCTGACTTTGTCTCCAAAACATCTTACATGTGCTGTCCCTGTAAAGAAAATAATAAAAGCTCTGGAGGAGAAAGTGTGACCAAACATTTGTGGTGTATATTCTCAAACAACTTGTTATTCAAACTGAAAACTGTGCATTAATGATTGTATCTTTCCAGGAATGAATATAGTCTGAACCGTGTCCATATTTCTTGCACAACATTTCCCCTGCGACTTTTGTTTTATAAATTGTCTGCAGGGTAGGAACGTGACCTGATGTCATTTGAGAAAAGGTTAAGGTTATGACTCCCTGCCAATGGAAATTACATACATACAGTATAGATCACAGGTACTACCAAAAATGAGCAACTCCCTAAACCCTTCAAACACTCACTGCTGTTGTTTAGCGTGTAAAGTATCAGTTAATGGCCAGCATTTTAATACCTTTTCTTACCGCCTCTTGTCTCTCTCACGTCTCACCTTCATTGTGCTTTGACTTGTATCTTTACTTCCTCTCTATTTTTGCATTCATATGGGATGTCGAGCAATAAAAAAGTCCCTTGGAGGGATCCTGTGGTGTTTTAAATTTTGCTTCCTCTTATCACACTTTGCCAGTGACTTGTCACCATGTAGCAGCTCACATATAGGTACTACATTTTGATGAAGAATGCGTCTAGCATTTTTTTCCCTTTAAATCCTGTGCACAATATGTATCTTAATCTCCTGTGGGACAAGGTATAGTACTTGAAACACAGTAGATTCTTACTGTTTACTGCTGCCCTGTGGGGAATTGCCTGCATTATTTCATTTATTCACATCAATGACTTGATTACTGCAGTTTTAAACTGTCTATAATGTGTGCCTTTCAGTTGTCAGAAGCCCGGGACCAGACGATTGAGGGCCTAAATCAAACAATGGGTTACAAAGAGCTCAAAGGCAAAGACCCCTCAACTGAAGAACTGGTCAAGAAGATTGAGCAGGTATGCACTCACACTAATGCAGATTTCCATGCTTTTGAATCCAATTTCTGGAATATGACAAGACTATAAAGATGTAAGACTTTGTCCTAATGCTACACCATTATCGCTGTGTGTGCACATCCAGCTAGAGGTGAATCTAGCGGAGCGTGAGAGGCAGTTCCTGGAAAAAGAACTCCTGGTGGACCAAGTGACCCGCCTTATAAAACCGCTCAAAGAGCAGTCGGAAAACTGCAGACAGGACAGACTGTCGCTGGCAAAAAAGGTAGACAAGTAGATCCACTTGTATGCAGAGAAGAGACCCAGCTCACAAAGGCATAATCAGAAGATTGCACACTGGATAACACTCACCTCAGAGACACTTGTTATTAACATTCAAGTGCCTCTAAGTCTTGTCTGTCCCACTCTCCATCTGTATTTCCTTTTACAAACTCACTAGTTTGTGTGGGAGCATGGGTGCTCCATGTGAGGAGCCCCACAGAGTGAGCGTTAAGGAGTTCACTGGGCATTACACATGTCTCTGACTCGCTTTTCTTTTTCTGTGTCATTGCTTTACACATTCGGTCTATAGATAAACTAAGATGAGCAGGTAGAATAAGTTACATCACTGTATGATAAAGCTTTGAAGTTGAAACTACTGTGTAAAAATACTAATATCAAGGTGTAATGTATCATATACACTTCTTTTTGTTCAGTTTTTTTCTTTATTTTTATCACTTTCAACACTGTACATTAATACTGAAGACATCTAATATGTGAAAGAACATATATGGAATTATGTAGTAAACAAAAGTGTCAAACAACCCTGAATATGTTTTAGGTTTTAGAGTTTTCAAAGTAGAGCTTTGGCAACATCTTTGCACACTCAAAAAGTGTTGAGTACTCAAGTACATTTACTCAGGTATATGTACAGTACTTGAGTAATATTTTAGAAGTGCAAAATATGCACTTCTGAAAGTAGATGTTTTACACAGTACTTTTTACTCTTACTCTGTTACATTTATGGTGGACAAAAATATACTTCTACTTAGCTATATTTGGCCTCAAAGAGTAGGAATAAAATGAACAAAAAAGATGAAAAAAGAATACATGAGATCCAATAAATGAGCAAAAAATGAAAAATATAATCAAGTAAATTAATAAATAAAAGGAACAAAATAAACAAATGAAAAAAATCAGCAAAAATAATCAACCGGATAAATTTTAAATGGACAAAACACACAACCAAATGAGGAAAAGTAAAGAAAAAATTTTAATAAATTAACAAAAATGTACAATATACAATGCCCAGTAAAACTGAGCAACAGTCAACAGGATGTAGAACAAAATGATAAAAAACTATCAAGTAAATTGACAAATTTTATCAATATAACCAATAAAACTGAACAAAATGAATGTAACAAATACCACATCATCAAGTTACTCACTACTTGCACTCCTTGAGTAGGTTTTTTATGACAAACTTTTTTACTTTGACTCAAGTACTTACTTTTATATGTTTATACGTACTTTTACTTCTTCTACTTGAGTCATTAAAATAATGACGTAACAGTACTTTTACTTGAGAACTCTGCCCAACACTGTTCATGGCATTCTCTCATCCGATTCACAAGGTATTCACTGGAAATGGTTTTCAGTTCACAGGAGTGACTGTCTAGAGTTAATCTGTGCCATTTCTTTCCTTAATGTGCTTTAGACCCTCAGTCGTCTTGTGCAGAGGAAGAGTAGAACAGTCAGGAGCTACATGTATCACTGTGATGAAACTGGCGCTCATGAGGACCGTCCCAGGAAAGAAAGCAGTATCTTAAGTAGTGTTTGATGGTTTTGGCCACTACACATGGGGACACATTCAAAGTACTTGAGATTTTTTAGTCTTTCAGCACTAATAACCCCTGTTCTGGGTGACTTCCCGATGAATCTGATAAGAGAATGCCATGAGTGTGCAAAGTTGTCATCAAAGCTTAATGTGGGTTCTTCGGACAATCTCAAATATAAAACGTTCTGGGTTGTTGAACACGTGTTTACTACATAATTCTGCATGTTTATGTCAGTCTGGATGTCTTCAGTGTGAAATAGTGAAAAAAGTAAAACAAATAAAGAAAATACACTGGACAAGGTGGTAGTGTATTTTGCATAAAACAATTGCTATGGTGGATGTAGAATGAAAATCAGTTGTAATTGTATTTTAACATGTAATTGAGGCCTTTTAAAGTGGTATTTATCCTTTCACGGTTGAGGAATGTCTGTATGTTGTCTGCTTCCAGCTAAACGAGACCCGCACTAATATAATCAACACCAACCACCGTATAATGGCTGTTTCCGCGGAACTTTCCATGATGCAAGCTACCGCGTTGTCTCTACAACAAGAGATGAAAGAGAAGGAGCTGCAGGTCAGAAGGATGCCGGTGTCTCACAGCACATAACCACAGCAATGTGATTCTGGCCTCCCAACGAGTGATCTCACTGTGACCACACATTCCCCTTTCAGTTTCACACTGTTAGTGCTATTATTCCTTTCACTCCTCATTGACCACGATCAAAGTGCTTTTTCCTCGCTGTGCCCTGCATTTCACCTCTTACCTGTGTATTTGCTCTGTAAATTATATCATGAGGTAAACACAGAAAGGCAACTCAATAATCTTTCACATAAAATGAGAAAAAAATTCAGAGTGTTGAATCATGTCAATAAAATGAATTAATGGGAGTGCAAAGAAGAATTAAAATGATTTAGCACTAATTCAGGAACTAATAATATCAGAATTAATAGTTATGTTGAGTGTTGTATTGAAACACTCTTCGGGAGGCAGATAGAGGTTAACCTTGACTCTGCAGAACATCTGTTGTTTAGATGTAAAAACTTTAAAACTTAGGAAGTTACAATTTTTCTGAATCCAAAACAGTTTCTCTGGCAACAAGAACAGATTCATAGTTGTTAACATGTGAGTTGCAAACAGCTGCTTCACTCCATATGTTCATTCAGGATTGCAGTATCCATCCTTTTTAACTTGTTGCATAAGGTAAGATGCTTTTGTCACTTTAAATTTGTTAGCAGTTTACAGTATTTGTGGAAGGTTTAATTTTGTGGTTACATTTTACTAGCTACACTGATAACAATGTAATAAGTAGCTTAATCAGAGTAGTACTGTATGATGTACTGCATTTGAATAGTTTTCTAAAAATCCTTTGAAGTGGTCAGGTGATTTAACTGGTAGACAAGAGATGTTACAAATTCAAAGAAGTTTAAACAAAATTCAATGGTCAGTCCTCAAAGTAAAGACATCTAGTGGAGTGTCATTTTACCCTTGGTGGTGTTGTATTTAAGTTTGTACCTGTCTTGCCAACGGAAGCTTTCCTGCACCGCGAAAAGAGGCAAAGCAGCATTTTCAGCTGTTTGATGAAAATAAACCCCTTTTAATCCATTTTGATTAGTACTTGTAATTTACTTGTAATTTTCTAATTTAATTATATAAACTATAACTAGTTTCTCCTCAATAATGAACATTTTGAAGAATACCTGATTTTTAAGCATTAATACAGTACATACCACATCTGTGTCGATCAGACTGGTTTTTTTGTTTCTGAAGTGGATTTTTCACTTGCCTCCTAAATATTTCAAGAGATGTGTGTTATAACCTGAAGAGCCCCTGCAGCTGATGTGTGCCTGCAGCTTGGTGCAGACACAGTCACAAGCAAAAGATGCAGAGGCATAACTTTGCCCATTCTTACCCTAATACAACCATCTGTTTCAAGTGCAGATAGAATTGAATTTAGGATGGACAGCACAAGGTGGACTGAGTGATAGGAATACAAAGTGAATGTAGTGGCACTACCCTGTGTTTCCAGATGGACAGGAGCCAGCGGCGGCTGGAGCAGGGCCTGCCAGTCTACCCTGAGATAGAAGCAGAGTGGAGGAGGATACTCCAGGACAAAAAGAGAAGACAGAAGGACAAAGAGGAGAGCGAGCAGGTAAAGAAACATACTCAACCAGGTCAGCTTTTGATTAAAGCACCAAGGGGCAGAAAAGAAGATGGAGTGACAAAGAGCATGGGCAAAACACAAGGCAGGGATGAATGGAGAGGCTTGAGGGACCAAAGGGCTGTACACCTGAACATGCGTCGGCTGAGAGAGGGGAGTGAACAGAAACTCTGCACACACACACACACACGCACAGTAGGCAAAAAATGGTAAAGTTTTCAGCATATATATTACACAAACAGAGGACAAGACGGGCAGACTGGCTGACAAACAGAAGGGCCGGCTGTCTACACAACAAAGGCAAACACAGAGAGATGGATGGGTTGTGTCTGAAAGCAGCCCTGCTGTCTGTAGCTTGACGTTAAACTGATCTGTATTTTCTCACCCAGTTTGCTCCCTCCTTTATTCACTATTTTACATGCATACTCTGCATGCAAAATACCCATCCACACTAAAACAGAGAAACATTCATGATATGATGTTAAATGTCACATTTCAAAATTTCAGTGCTAATCATGTTTTTTAAAAACAGCATGTATTTATGTGAAAGTATAAAAGCGATATCTTTTTCCTTCTTTATTTATTGGCAGCTACAGCTTTGCATTTTGCATTCAAAGCCATTATCCCTTGTTTTGTGTGCACGTCTTAGATCACATGCCAGGGGATAAACTGTTCATATGCATGAGGAAATCGCCATCTCTTTGAAGTTTCACTGTGATTTAGGCACACTTCATTTGCATGCTGTTGTGGGGTGAAAGTCAAAGGGAGGTCTAGTGTCATGAGGACTGTGGATACGTCGCTTTTCTTTTCCCAACAGGATCTCACCAGGCTTCGAACACACCGGGATCAATTCACTTTTTCCAGATCATGTTGATCAGTTTTGTCAAAGTCACGTTTTATGAATTTATATTAATTACAAGCCTAACACAAGATTGATCTCGTTTAAGTTCGATCTGCATCTCCAGTCAGATTTTATAAGCAGTGAATCAATGGGTAATGCAAAACCACAAGTTTATTAAACAAAGTTGATCTCAAGGTATAATATTGTTTCACAGCTTCCGTTATCAGTTGTAATCAGTCTCCATTAAACTGATTAGAACTGACAAAGCCACTTGAATGAAACGTTAAAAACGTCTTCAAGGAAAAACATCAGTCCAGTTACTAGAACAACCCACAAGATATTTGTTGTGTACTAACATTTACTTGGATATACATTGTTAAACAAATTTATTATGATCATTTAAATCATACTTATGCCACAGCTGCCCTAAATTACCAATCTTGTTAATTACCAGAATATTTCTTCTGGTTAATCCACAAATATGCACAAACTCTTTCATCAAAATGATATTTTGAATGCTAGAATAGGATTATTGTTGTCCCTACATTTTCATATGTACTATTTTATAAAAAAGCAAAAAAAAAATTCCATTAATAAAATAATAATAAAATAAATAAAATAAAGTCTATTATTATTTTTTTTTTATTAAGATGCCACATAACAGTTATTTCTAATTTGAAAAAAAAAAAACATGCGCACTGCTTTCAACTTGTAAATTGTCCCTTTATTTTATTTTAACAACATTTCGGTGGCAAATCTTCATCAGGCAACATCAAAAAACAGTAATTTAACAGAAAACAATAGTTTTAGTGGTTAAATGTCCTGCTTGCTCAAATTTCGATATAAAAACATGAGTTCCACGCTCCTGTTCAATATGATAATATGTGGAGAACTCACTGAAAAGCATTGGAGCGCTTCACGATGCTGGATAATGTTTGATACAAATGCGGCAGATGGCCGACGAAAAATTATACCTTTACATAATGAACATTCAGGAAAAAAATCGATTTTGACTCTTGTCTAAGATCATAGAATTCTTAAATGCTACAATTGAGGTTTGTTTTTTCTGTCTCCGTGTGTCTGTGCTGCAGCTGGCCAGAGAAGACGAGTGGCACCTGCTGCAGAGTGGAGTTTACACCACAGCTGAACCACGTCCAAATGCATACATCCCCCAAAACAACGACCTCCCAGTGCCCAAACCCTACGGCGCCCTGGCCCCCTTCAAACCGTTCCCACCATCTCCCCACCTGAGACACTATCGCAAACCCACTCCACTCAAACCCTTAGAAAAATGGCAGTGAACGCACTCACATAAATGTCACTAAATGTCAAGACGAATGGTTAGTCTGTCACCTGTAGTTTAGTGTTTTCGGTTCGAGTTTAGTTTATAGATATGCAAATTAGTCCAGTCTCGAAGTAAAACATAAATGAGCTGTTGATGTGTTAAAAATCGTTTCCAGTGCAGTGCCGTTGCCAGTCCTGCCACTGCTGGTGTGTCGCTTTTTCGGAGCTCCATCTGCTTATAATTCTGTTTCTTTTTTTTTGCCACAAGCAAGAGCTTGTTTACGCTCTCAGTCAAGCTAAATACGTACTGTAGAGGAGAGAAAATACACAAGAAGCCAATGATGCATCATTACACTATGTCCACAAATAAGTCTTCTTGAATATATAGCAACACGTGATAACCTTTCCTTTAATGATGAACTCGTGCCTCAAGGACACTGCAATACTTTTTACAATTCCTCTGTCTCGTTGCCTTTCTCTCTCACACCCTTGTAATGTTGCCGATGAATAAATTGCAAAGGGCTTAAGCTTGAAGCTAGCCTATGAGTGCATGCTTAATGCCTGAAATGATAAATGTAAATATAGAGAGAGCAGGCAGTGAAAGAGCATAGAGAATGACAGAGAGAGAGGAGAATTTAAATGAAGGGGAAGCAGAGATGGCAAAGAGTGGAGAGCCAGAGAGGAAATGGATGAAAGTGGAACTCTAAATAGTGTGTAGAGTTTACAGTTGGTTTGTACTGACCAAAAACAGAACTTGCTTTTGAAGTTCACCCGACAAACTATTCAGATCTGCTAATCTGAATAGTTTGTTGCCATCGAGTGTGTTTCATTGCTCGTAAAGCACATGTGTGTGTGTACCAGGTTCATGTGGGGGTCATTACTGTGTATACTGTGTTTGTGATCCATGCTGTGTAAGTCAACCGCTTAAAAGGTTCAAGAAGGCAGCAGGTTCGGTTTGGATGGTTGTCAGCCAATGTTGTCAGACTCAGTGTGTGTGTGTGTGCGTGTGCGTGTGTGATCATCCATTGCAAGCTGATGCTGAGAGCTGTCAGATTAACTTAGCCCCTCACTGTCCGTGCTAATTAACAGGATACATAACACTGGCTGCATAACAGAGTCTACAATGAGTGATTTGTGCACATTTAAGGGAGGGATCCCTGGAAAAAGGAAATGAGGTGGTGAATGTCGAGGCACAATAAGGTGTGAATGTCAATCCATGCACAAGTAAGGGCATTGTAGGCGTGTTCTTCGCTAAATGTGACTCAGCGTGTGTGATGACTGATGCTGAGATTATTTCCTGGATTCAGTGGAACCCTGCCGAGTCTGTCCAAAACAATCAGGTATTTGCAGGAATCAGACTGCTCACTTCCTCCTTCGCTGAGCTTTTCACCGTACTTTGCTCTTGTTACAAAGCAGAATTGATGGAATCATAAACTCAGCTGGCACTGAGTTTTTAAGATCCAAAGAAAATCCTTGGGAAGGAAAAAAAGCCAAGGCCTCAATGTTCTTCAAAAGCCTGGCAGTGAGAGGGAAATATACACAACGCTTAAAAAAGTCTTTTTATTTACAGTTCATGATGCCAAATATGTAGATCACCTGAGTGATTTAAAAAAAACACTTTTTCTCATTGGAGCATGACATAAGATCTGTGTAATCTGTGGTATTTAGGCTCATGATAAGCCAAAACTCAAAAACTATACAAAGGATTATGAACTCATGTCTCGTATCACCGCTATCAAAGAAATTCTGCACTTCCTGTACAAACTTCAGTGATGGTGTGCATAATTCATAATTCAAAGCAGACATTTGTTTGCACCATGTGTTGTGCACACAATCACAGAGCCTAGTCATTTTTTTCATTTTGTACTACTTTTAGAATGTGTAATGTATGAGGTTCCTATGATGTTAAAAAACAGCCAAATACTTTTTACTCTTACTCAGTTACATTTGTGATGAAAAACTAAGCTTCAATTTAGTTGTATTTAGCTAAACTTACATGAGTAGGAGTCATTTTTACACAGACTGTGTTTAATCCAAATGAGTAACATTATACACTGATGCTTCTCAGCAAAAATGAATGAAAAAAGCAACTAAATGAACAAAAAAATGAACAGAATAAACAACAACAGAATAAACAGTAACGAAACAAAAATGTACAACATAAGCAAGAAAATGACAAAAATAAACAAGATAAATGAACAAAATAAACAAGAAAATGAACAGAATAAACAAAAAAATTAGTAAAAAATTATCAAAATACGCAAAATTGCCAAAAACTTTAAATGATCAAATTAATAAAATAAGCTATATTAACAAAATGAATAAAATACACATAAAATGAACAAAATGAACTAATTGATCAAATACACTGATGCCCATAGAGTTGTGATTTTTTTTTTTTACCTTTTCTCATTAAATAAGCCGTTTGAACATAATAAATGAGGCTACCCTAAATGAGATGTTATGAAGTTACACACTTCTTGAGTAAAATAAAAATTGAATGAAATACTTTTTTACTCTTATTCAAGTACTTCTACTTTTAATCGAGTCATTATAGTTATAAAGTAACTTTGACTTGAGTACTGTTTCTGGTTCCTCTGTCCACCACTGAGCTGCACACACACAAAAATGAAATGTGATGAATTCAGTGTCAACAAGTGTTTCATTTAATATACTGCTGATTTTAGGAATGACATTTACATTTGTAAATACAGTACAGTACAGTCTATCATCAAGTGACATTTGAAAGAACATGAGTGAACTGTGAGCCTAAACACAGCTTTGTTTGAGGTGATCTACAAGTTCAAGTGCTTCACTCAGATCGACATCTTTTATTTGGATTTGTCGAGTGTGACTGTGATTCAGACAGATGAGTTATACACAGGTACGTACAGCATCGAAATGTCTTCTTGGAATTGCATTTTAAACTAAGCTCCTGTAGAACCTGGAAACAACATCTGATTTATTGCGCAGCAGCAGAGTGACCATTTCGGGTTTCGGTGTCTGCATAGCTCTTGTCAGCGTGTAATCAAGTTGATGGGGCGCAGCATTACAGGAAGCACAAGAGGGTTAACAAGTGTTTGATTTATACATCCCGCTAGCAGTTTTTGACATCAGTGCCTATAAATTTTAAGAGAAGTTATAAAGTGTAGAGAATTGTTGTGGCTGTTGAAATTCAGTTCAATAATTAGCGGTCTGCTGTTGTCGAATTCAGTAAAAATGTAAATATTTCCTCAACTTGAATTAAATCTTCATGTATAATACACTGTGCCCTATTGTGTGTTACTGTGTCTTTCATATTACAACATTCGGGTGGTATTAAGGTATAGTAGGCAGAGGTGTAACCACAGATAGACCCTGTTCTGACCAGATGATCACAAGTAACCGTATGTTTGTGTTTTGAGCAAATGGGACTGTGATTGGTTTTCAACATTTATTTTGGCCAGTTGAAGCCTTGAATATGAAATGGGTCTGATGTGTGCTCTGAAGTGCCAGTGCTGCTCTGCGCCAAGGTGAACTCTGGAAGGTGTTATTAAATGAACAAAAGAATGGCAGCCGCAAATTGGTTGAGGGCAAGTGGTGTTATAAAAAGATTTGTACCTCAACAAAGGTTAGAATGGTTGCATATAGAGCCAACTTCATTAACCTATTCTAGATTAAATTGCATAAAACACACATAATCTCCTGACAGTGTGAAGGACCTGAGTGTGAAACTACTATATAATCCCGTATGACACACTTAGAATAAAAAAGATGTTAATGTTTACCCTTATAAAGAATAGACTGATGTCTGCAGCATTCCTGTAAAAAAATCATGTCCTGATTTGGCTGAATAGGCTTAAATGTTGGATTTCTGTGTCTCAATAAAATGCTCATCCTTCATCACCAGTGTCTATCACATACATTTTCTACTATGACATTTCCTGTCATTGCTGCTGCTGCAGTGTGCAAACCTTCCAAGAAAGCTAATTATTCTCACATTTATCCAAGAGGAAGGAGGAAAAGTACAAGGCAGACAGCTGGGTAGCTCCAGTCCTCACAGAGTGGAAATAGGTGTATGGGCTACACTTATTTGTGTGTCATGTTTAATTTCTGAGTGGACTTTGACTCTTACGATGCAACATTTTATGTTATTTCTCACCAAATTAAATAGATCTTTGTTGACACATTCCAGTGATTGAAATCTACTGGTGCTCAGTAGGGATTATAAACACAACTGTGTCACATATTTTCCACTGGTGCCATGTATGGTCTGTGGAAACTTCTGTTTACCTTTGCACACCAGTTCCCACTGGAGAACAGTGATTGTTTACTGCCTTAAATATCACTGCTGATTGTGGTGCATTGATGCTGTTTGTCTCGTTACAGTTTGTGATGTATGGTCTGTAATTGTTCAGTCAGTCTGCAGTGTGTTTGTGTGAACTGCATCCAGGAGTAAAGATTAGGAAATAGGCTGATCTTTTTTTTACACATCTATCCAAAAGTTGTTATTTGCCACACTATTGCTACAGTATAAGAATACTCCTCCCCACTTTTCTCTCCATTCACCTGCTCATTCCACTCTCATTTGTCTTCAATCAGTCAGAATTTGTATATGAACGCCCGGCCTTTCGATGTTTCCAGTCATCTTTCTTCTCTGCCTCCATCTTCCTTCCATCTGTTTCTTGTCCCCGAGGCCCAGTCAATGACCATTCTCTCCAACACATTTTCCCCTTCATCTGTTTCGCCTTCACTCCATTCCATCCTTCCCTCATCCATCCTCTGTCCTTCTCCGCCCTGCCACGCTTTTCACATTCCTCACTTTTCCTCAAAGCCCAGCTGTATCAATGTCTGTTTCAGAGCTGTCTCCTCCACAAACCTGGCATCCACATTTTCCTGCTCCTCGAACGGGTTTGCAGCTGGAAAACAGGAAGAAAAGTTTGACAGAGAGGCGGCTTCTTATACCTGGATATAACACTAAACACACACACTTCCTTCTTTGTACCTTGACAGTGGGCACTACTGGCTTTTTGGCCTAGTGCTCATAGAATGCAAACAGAATGAACATATTCTATCTTAATCCTCTTGAGTCTGTGTATCCAAACATCTAAACCAGGTAGGATATATTTATACACACACATACCTGTTTCCTCTATATCAGAAAGCATCTTTGCCAGGTAGGTAAGAGGGAGAAACTCAGGTCTGAAACCTGGCTTGTCTCTGCCAGGGAATGCAAATCCCTATGGAAAGAAAAAAAAAGAAGAAAAACAGAATTTTCACAGTTTCCAGGATACAAACGATCAAGACATATCTGCAGTAAATCCGGAAAGTAGGCACCTTAACTCCACTTGTAATAAAGTTGCAGCAGTTATGCTAGTTTGCAGTAACTTTTTGCATGTACACAGTTTAAATGTCTTCTTCTAATCATACAGAATGCCCCTGGCCCTCCATGTCAATCTGCTCAGCAATTACTGACTACCGTAATACAGTGCTTCTCAAAAAGTGGGATGCGCCCCCGGATGGGGGCACGGTGTGATGCCGGGGGGGGCGTGTGTAACCCTGGGGAACATGCTTTTTTTGCCGAGAATTAAGTGTAATTGCACATCCACTGCAGTAGTTGGCAGTGATGTTGGCAGTGGCAGTTGGCAAGTGATACTACTTATAGTTGGTGGCGGGGAGGGGAGTGCGAAATGTTTTCTTCTTCCTAGGGGGGCGTAACAGAAAATAATTGAGAAGCACTGGACTAATATCATGAAGACACCATTTTAACACATTTGACACACGAGACGAATGCATGTATTTTTTTTTCTGTAGACAAACACTTTTTGTGGTGAAAAGCATTTCTCAGGCTGCAGCAATCATTCTCACTTCCATTTTAGCTCCCAGGCGAATGTGACTTTGAAGAAATTCATCATTTTTCAAACATCCAGTACTTAACAAATGTATTACACCTCCACATTTCCAATATAAATATAAGATGCTTTATTATTTAATGAAAGCAACGTGATCATTTCTTTTCATTTTATATTATTTTTTGTCAAACTGTTGATTTGTTTAGTAATTAGCTGTGTAATGACCAGGATAATGTACAGGGAGTTGGTCATTAAGTGAAATAAACCTCTTCAGTTTAATGAGGAGCCCCATGTTTCATGTTGTAGTTTTTCATCATTATGTCTGGGTTTATTCCACTAATGGCTGCACTGCCCTACAGAGGCAAATCACAGCAACCCAACGCAAGGAAGATTTCATGATTTTATGTTCTTGCTTCTTATTTTGTTGATTTTTGGTCATTTAATTGATAATATTATTAAAACTGTATTCATTTTTGTTCATTTTGTGATTTTTATCCTTGTCCAATCTTTTTCTGATTACAGACTCAAAGGTGAGAAATTGTCATATAATTACAAATTAAAAGCTCTTTTGTTTTTCTTTGCTTTTCTTCTCTCATTTGTCACTTCTGCACAGGCAGTTATGTTATTGCTTAGTTTATTTATCTGTTTCTTTGTTCACAGCATAACTTAAAATGTCGTGAAGATTCTTTTATTTGTTTTTAAAGCCCTAAATGGCCTTGCCCCACCTTGCCTCACTGAGCTGCTTCATCTACACACCCCTGGTCGTCTCTCAGGTCAGCTGACCAGCTGCTCCTGGATGTGCCGAGGACAAAGTGACATAGCCTTTGTGGTGCTGGGACCTAGATTGTGGAACTCTTTGGCTCTGAATGTCAGGCAGACCTCGTCCCTCTTCATGTTTAAGTCCCTTCTACCTGTACTCACCCACCTGTACTCCCTGGCATTTCACCCCAGTATGCTGTGTTGATTTTATTAAATATAATTGTTTACATAGCTTTTATTTTATTTGTTTTTATTGTGTTATACTATTTTTGTGGATGTTATTGCTTTCATTGTTTCATTGCTATTTTTTATTTTTTATTATATTCTTTGTGTTTTGGATTTCTTACCTGTATTCTATGTTCGGTTTTGCTTATGTGGCCCAATGTACAGCACTTTGGCCTGTTGGAATTTAAAGGGCTTTATAAATAAAGTTGGTACGGTATGGTATGAATGGATTTGGATAAAATTGTCATAAATGTACCAAATCTATTAGATTCTGGGAGGGATGTGGATCATCGTCTGGGTCCAGAAAATTTTTAAACGATTCTTCACCTCGAATTCAGCATTTGTCCTTGTAACGCCACAAATAACACCCCAAATATTTAGCCACAAAACACAGGATAATACCATAATAGAGTCTATCAAACCTCAATGTTTGATCCAGATATAGACAATATTCCAGATACAGTGATTCAGAATGCTTATTCTTTCAGGGGATGAGAAAAAATATCTACTGTAAGGTAGCAAATAAAGCAGTAGACATGACACTGACACTAAATTGTAGTGGAAAGTTGAATCAGTAATGTGTCCATGGATTTGATGTATCTTCAACATTTTTGGAGTTGGAGTCAGAAGAAAACCAGCACGATGGAAATATGATTTTTCATGAATAAATATTGAACAAGTAATAAAATTCCACGTTTTTTTTTTAAATCTGACCTTTATTTTACCAGGTAAAACCAATGGAGAACAGCTTCTCATTTACAGTGATGACCTGGTAAGACGCCCCAACAGCCAAATACAGAGATGAAGAGAAACTGAGCTGCCTGCACACTGAGTGCTTTCTACACTCAACAAAAATATAAACGCAACACTTTTGTTTTTGATCCCATTTTTCATGAGATGGACTCAAAGAT
>JAQQAE010009060.1:0-14818 GCA_029823295.1 Pseudamia nigra
GATGTACTCATTCCTGATCCTATCCATCCTCGTCACTCCCAAAGAGAACCTCAACATTTTCATCTCTGCTACCTCCATTAAATACCTAATTTCACAGCAGAAATACTCAATTCACAGCCTTGTTTTTGGTCTCTATGGGTAATTTCAACCTCTGAACAGTGTACAGACGTGAATTTTTATATAACTTGCCCATTTTGATGATCTCGACCCTGATATTTGTGTATAATTAAAAACATCTGCACACAGAAGCTTCACCATTTTATCACACTTCACATCTGAGTTCACTTTTTGTTCAGAGTGAGACAGAAGTGCCAATATGGTGGCACCCAGAGGCTCCTTGTTTGAGCTTCCAAGCAGTTCACAGAAGGTTTGTCCAGCTTTATATACAGTCAATGGTCTTGCACTAAAATTGTCCTTTTTCTTCTCTAAAATCCTAAGAACACAAGATACACACTAAGTCAACTCAGATTAATGCACGAAAACCAGATCAGTTCACTTCAGAAGCAGACCAAGTGAACAAACTAGTGAATTTAAACAGTCATCATCAAACATTTGCTCTCCTTGTTTTCTATTTTCGTCTTTCCATTCATCCTTCCATTGATTTGTTCACCAGCACAGAGCGAGACTTGTGTGCTCATCACTCTGGCTTCCTCTCCCACTTTCCTTTACTGTCATTATTTCCGTCACTCTCTTAGAGACATCGCAACTACTTTATTTTTTGACTCACTGGAGCTTTTCACTTTATCTTTACCTGATAAAGCAGCAGTGAGAAAAGATAATAAATGAAACATACATTTACACTGTACCCGTGTTAAAAAGCTGCAGCTGCGTTTCTACACCGCTGGCGTTTTCCTTGGTTGGGTTACCAGCTGTTTATGAAATAGAGCAGCTGGATGAGTGTGTGAATCCATGTATTTGTCTGGACCAACCTGCCAAGGATTTCCAGAAGCTCTGCGACTCCATTGAAGTGCTCAGTTTCATATATGAACCTGAAAAAATAAGCACAGACCAATCATCAGCTTTGAGATCAATAACAGAATAAGACGCACACAGGAGTGGGTTTTATTTGAACACTAAGTGGGGTGCTGTTATATAAATTTGAGGATTGAATGCTTCTTTTTTGTTCTTGGTGAACTGCTAATGTGTCAATTTGTGCACTAAGTTTATAAAAGTAAGAAATGTACAGTACTTACAAATTAATGAATTAAATCAAATTAATGTAGAAAACTGTCAATTTATGTAAAGTAGGATTTTTACAGACATTATAAACTCGAGTACCATGAGTATAATTCTTTAAAGTCAAAATGAAAACTGATTTCTGTGAAGTCTTCATTATCAACCTCATTCTTCCTTTCAAAACTACTAAAACTTTTTCCAGTGCACGGCAATCTGGAGTGAATAGTCCATTTCAAGTCCAGCCACAAATTCTCTTGGACTGTCTGGTCTCTGATTGGCCACTCCAGAACATTCACATTATTGTCTTTAAACCATTTGTATGTAGTTTTCACAGTCTGTTTCAGGTCATTGTCTTTGTGGAAAATAAATCTCTCCCATATTGCAGTTCCCTCGCAAAGTGAATCAGGTTGTCCCCTAATGTCTTCCTAAACTTGGCTGTGCTCATTCAACCCTCTACCTTTGCAAGCCTTCCACGGCTGCTGCAGAGATGCATCCCCACAGCCTGGAGTTCAATTTTGTTCTTATTAGATCCAAGAATCTTGGTCCTCTCCTGAACTCAGACTTAATCGGAGCTTTCTCTGGTGAAGAACTTGGCCAAAGTTTCTGTTTACACAGTTTCCTCTATCTCAGCAGCTGAAGCTTTGAACTCACGCGTAGTAGTTGTTTGTGTGTTGGTGTTCTCCCTCATGAGTCTCTCAATTTGTGAGGGAATCCTGCTCTAGGCAGATTTATCTGTGACATACTCCTCCCATTCCTTAATGATGATTAACTGAACTCTGGGGATATTCAGTGACATGGAAAGTTTATTGAATCCATACTAAGACTAGCACGTTTCAATAACCTTTTCAGGAGTGTTGTTTTGTTGTCATAATTCAGTTCAGGTGTTTTCAACCGATTTTGAGCCCAGGACCAAAATTCTGACTAAGAAGCAACCTGGGACCCACTGCTGTTCAGTATAAGGACAGGTGTTGAGATTAAGTTTTTTTTCTTATCTAATCTGGCAGTCTGTCTATTCTTGGTAGGATAGTGGTGGATAAGGACAGTCTATCATTCTCTGGCTCCAGTCTTGCCCTGTACTTATTCTTTATGTATGCCAGGGTAGAAAATCCACTCTCACAAAGATATGTACAGTAGTTGCAAAAGGTACTTTACTGCTTTCGATGAAAGATTCCACAGGTTTTGACTGCAAGCTAATCAACTGCCACCAGCGTTGCTGGCTTTTTCCTTATTATGAACAATCCATGATTGTGCTAGCTAGACATTCAAACTTCAAGGCATGTGACCACTGGTGTGACCATCAGCGGGCTGCGGAACACTGGTTGAAAACTCCTGATATAATTGATATCAGGAATACCGATTCACCAATGACTGGACCTTCTTGTCCTAGGTGCCTATATTACGTCACTTCAGACACATTCAGTGCACTCAGATGATCTCCCTTTTACAAACTGAGTCATCTTTAAGGCAGTGCATACAGTATTTATGCAATCACATATTTTCCATTACACAACTTTTATTACCTGTGCCAAGGAGGTTATGTTTTTGACTGGACCCAGATGAGAATCGCCATCATGGAACTACCGATGTTTGTGAATTTGTGAATAACTCTTGAACTAACAAGGATATCGATGTGATTCCAAATGTGATGGGTATGTTTTCATGGTCAAGGAATCCAATAACGTAGATCAAATAAATGTCGGCTTGACAAGCTGCTTGGCACAGGTCAGCGCTCTGAGTTCTTTCTAGTAATAATTCACAATACTTCGTCGAAATCAGTTTTCACATTCACAAATAGTCATTTTTTGTACATTCTTATCATAAAGCCAAATTATACTGACTGTGATTTATATTATAAAAGTAATACAAGCTAAAAACATCCAAGAGAATTGAACACTTTCTATATTATTATATATAAAAAACATTCATTTAAACCATGTTAATCAGGAGACAAACGCACATTTTACTAATACTGAAGGGAATGAATACATCTGTGCCTGTCTGCCTGTAAAGTCAAGATTTTTGACAGTTACATTATGTCTCATTTAGCTAATAAATCTGCCAAGAAACTGTTAATATCACAGTAGCAAATTGTCAACAAAGCCACTTTCACTGGTTGTTGTGTCTTATTATGTTATATCACCAACTGTGAATTCTGCCAGTGGAGCTAATGAAATGGCTGTTACACTGTAAACACTTCCCATTTGACATGAAAATAATATTTTATGCTGATAGGTTGTTCCAGTGACGCACAGAGCAGCACAAAGGTCACACAATGGCACATCTTGCCATTGCTCTTCATTCATTGGCTAATGTTTGACTTATTGATGCTTAATGTCTATAAATAGCAGAGCTGAAGCATGTGCATTGGATTTGCAGAGCGCAGCATGTACCTGAGGAAGATGTTGTTGATCTGTTTGCGGATGTAGGCTCGGAGACCCAGTAGTTTTCCATAGACACGGTGCAGGATGGTCTTTAGGTACTCCCTCTCCCTGGGGTCCTCACTGTCGAACAGTTCCAGCAGCTTCACACAAGCACACAACATAATAATCACTGTGTTTGTACCGGTGCACATGGAAGGACCTGTTTCACGCCTTTAACCATAGACCTAACACTGTACACCCTCCAGAAGACGAAGACCAGGAAATTACACCTTAGAGGAGATGATTCATGCAAACAGAAAACACACTGACCAACACCGAGTTTGCTTTTTGGCAAACCAAAACGTACTGTAACATTTACGCTGGTACTCTTGTATTTTGTTCAGCTTGCAGATAATTTTTATTCATTTTCTAGACAGTTTTGCTCATTTGTATTTACTTTGTTTATTATGTTGTTCATTTTCATTAATATGTTGGCCATTTGATATACTGTTGTCTGATGTGTTGTTTCTGTTTGTCCATTTATATTATTATTTTTCATTTCTGTTCATCTTTTCTTGGTTCGTGGTGCTCATTTTTGCTTAAAAGCTTAGAAGTGTTTCATCTTTACTTTGTCAGAATAACACAAAAGTAATCTCTTTTCTGGATTATTTTGTTTTCATTTGAGCAATTTTTGTTCTTGTTCTTAATAATTTTGTCTATTTTTTATTATGTTATTTATTAGTTATTTATTATTCATTTTATTCATTGTCTTGATTATTTTGTCAATTCTTGTTAATGTTGGTTTTTATTTTGTTTATTCTTGTTCATTTTCTGGATAATTTTTTCATTTCTGTTCATTTTGCTCATTACTTTGATGATTTTTGTTAATATTGTTTCTCATTTTGTTTATTTTTGCTCGTTATTTTGTCCATTTTAGTTAATGTTGTTTATTCTTGTTCATTTTCTGGACTATTTTCTTTATTTCGGTTTATTTTGTCTAGTATTTTGTTTATTTTTGTTCATTTTATTCTTTCATTTTTGTTCACTTTGGTTATCATTTGTAATTTTTTGTTAATATTGTTTATCGCTGTTAATTTTTTCTAATTTTCTCCACTTCTGTTCATTTTGTTTTTGTTCGTTTAATTCTTTCATTTCTGTTCATTTTCATCATTTTATTGATTTTTGTTAATATTGTTTCACATTTTGTTTATTTTTGCTCATTTTCATGATTATTTTGTCCATGTTCAATGTCATTACTTTTGATTTTCTTTATCATGTTGATTTAACATTTCACATTGAACACAAAAGTATATACTGGCATTCACAACATCATTAAATCAAATGTACAAATACGTCATTATTGTTTCTATTCTGAGTATTGAGCCAAATAACTTTGAGAAACTCTGATTTAAAGAAATGAAATCGATAAAAAGTCAATCTGTGGAGACTTCAGAGTAGTTTATAGTCGAGCTTTTCAACACATGTTCTTCTAGGGTCAGCTTCATTTATTTTTCATAGGTATCAGTTCATTTGACGTTTTTGGAACAGGGAAGCCACAGAAAGATGAAGAGATTTTTACCTGCAGGACAAACTTCTGGTCGACATAGCGTTTGGCCATAGAGGGCTGGAAGTCCGGACTCTCCAGGAAACGCAGAAAGAACTCGTACACCAGCTACAAAACAGATTGTAAAAGCAGAACCCATTTGAAAATTCACTGTATGTGCTTCTCTGTGCATACATCTATGTGTTTGTCATTTCAATCAGCTCTGAATGTGTAAAAGGTAACTTTATATGTTTACAGAAAATGAAGATTTACACCAAAATATGCCAAAGACAAAACGGAAGAAGATCAGTGAGTGTCTGGATGTCACACTTTCAGTTTGACTCATCTTGTTTTGAATGTGAAGTGACTGTACTTCTCTCCAAAATGTCATCTGGACTCATACTGAGTCTATTTAAGGGATAGGACACTTGATTTTGTTGCAGTTCACATACATCAGCATGTAAAAAAAGCAGCTTTAACCAGTCTAGAAGTGCAGATACAAAACACCTGGTGGGAGCTGTGCCTTATGACACTAGCTCCACTGCTTACAAATACATAGTACCGGTATACAGTGGGGCAAAAAAAGTATTTAGTCAGCCACCAATAGTGCAAGTTCTCCCACTTAAAAAAATGAGGGGCCTGTAATTTTCATCATAGGTTCACTTCAACTATGAGAGACAAAATGAGAAAAACAAATCCAGAAAATCACATTGTCTGATTTTTAAAGAATTTACTTGCAAATTATGGTGGAAAATAAGTATTTGGTCAATAACAAATATTCATCTCAATACTTTGTTATAGACCTTTTGTTAGCAAGGACAAAGGTCAAACATTTTCTGTAAGTCTTCACAAGGTTTTCACACACTGTTGCTGGTATTTTGGCCCATTCCTCCATGCAGATCTCCTCGAGAGCAGTGATGTTTTGGGGCTGTCGCTGGGCAACACGGACTTTAAACTCCCTCCAAAGATTTTCTATGGGGTTGACATCTGGAGAATGGCAAGGCCACTCCAGTACCTTGAAACGCTTCTTATGAAGCCACTCCTTCGTTACCTGGGTGACGTTTTTGGGATCATTGTCATGCTGAAAGACCCAGCCATGTTTCATCTTCAATGCCCTTGCTGATGGAAGGAAGTTTTCACTCAAAATCTCACGATACATGGCCCCATTCATTCTTTCCTTTACACAGATCAGTCGTCCTGGTCCCTTTGCAGAAAAACAGCCCCAAAGCATGATGTTTCCACCCCCATGCTTCACAGTAGGTATGGTGTTCTTTGGATGCAACTCAGCATTCTTTCTCCTCCAAACATGTCAAGTTGAGATTTTACCAGAAAGTTCTATATTGATTTCATCTGACCATATGACATTCTCCCAATCCTCTTCTGGATCATACAAATGCTCTCTAGCAAACTTCAGACGGGCCTGAACATGTTCTGGCTGAAGCAGGGGGACACGTCTGCCACTGCAGGATTTGAGTCCCTGGTGACGTAGTGTGTTACTAATAGTAACCTTTGTTATTTTGGTCCCAGCTCTCTGCAGTTCATTCACTAGGTCCCCGGTGTGCTTCTGGGATTTTTGCTCACCGTTCTTGTGATCATTTTGACCCCACGAGGTGAGATCTTGCGTGGAGCCGCAGATCAAGGGAGATTATCAGTGGTCTTGTATGTCTTCCATTTTCTAATAATTGCTCCCATAGTTGATTTCTTCACACCAAGCTGTTTACCTATTGCAGATTCAGTCTTCCTGGCCTGGTGCAGGTCTACAATTTTGTCTCTGTTGTCCTTTGACAGCTCTTTGGTCTTGGCCATAGTGGAGTTCGGAGTGTGACTGTGTGAGGTTGTGGACACGTGTCTTTTATATCGATAATGAGTTCAAACATGTGCCATTAATACAGGTAACGAGTGGAAACAGAGGAGCCTCTTAAAGAGGAAGTTACAGGTCTATGAGAGACACAAATCTTGCTTGTTTGTAGGTGACCAAATGTTTATTTTACCGAGGAATTTACCAATTAATTAATTAAAAATCCTACCATGTGATTTCCTGGACCCCCCAATTCTGTCTCTCATAGTTCAGGTGAACCTATGATGAAAGTTACAGGCCTTTCCCATCTTTTTAAGTGGGAGAACTTGCAAAATTGGTGGCTGATTAAATACTTTTTTGGCCCACTGTATATGTTCTTCCATGTATGCAATGTGAAAGCAAGTATAGCAGGTGTCAGTGTAAACACATATTTCATCATCGTCTTTCCCCGTGTTCGTGTGTTCAATTGCAGGTACTGTGCTGCGCAGAGTACCTGCAGATGAGGCCAGGAGGCTTCCAGTGTCGGCTCGTCTTCCTCTGGGTCAAACTCTGGATTCTCGCTGGGCGGGAGAGTCCGGAAGATATTTACGGAGATCTGGATGAGGAAGAAGAAGGATGGTGAGGAGAGGAAAGGAGGAACATGATATTCAGTACATTGTTGTGTGTGGCCTGGATTTGCTGTGTCTAAGACATTCAAAATTCAAACACAGACAACTAGAACGGCAGCTCACTTCCACACTTCTGCACACTTTCTGGATCATATTATGACATTATATTTTCAGGACAGGTATTCAAATACATAAAGGCATTAGGACACCTCACTGTTGCACATAAAGGAACGTGAACATCTTTTTAATTCCATAGGACCTAGCTGTTCTGGTCATTGGCACTAAATCAATGAATAAAAATGTTCCATGTTTTTCATTTTTTCTTCACTTTAAGTCAATAGAGTTTATGATTAAAGTAATACTGGTCCTGGTCAGCAGTATGTGCAAAACAAAGCCTAAAAATAAACTAATGTGCCAGTAACATTAACAATGTTCTCAAAATGTCGAGCCCATGTCACTGCAGAGGAGGACTGTTACTGCATTTTCACTGTTGCTAAGAGAGCAAAACTGTATAATTACATTTCGTGTTTGAAAGCCTTAACTAGTAGTAAACAGGGTTACACACTGAATAGGGATCTCCTCTCAATACACTCAGCACAGTGTTGAGCAACGTTATATAATTTACTAATAGCTCAAGTGTTATAGCTGTAGTTTTATTTGCAGTTTGACACATCATCAGCCAGCACTAATTTGATGTTCACATTCTTTATTATGTGAAAATCAGACCATTTAAGCCCATTTCGTGTATTCAATGAGTTAAAGCAATCAAATATGTCATTCTGTTGTAGCTTTATATTCTTGGTCATGATCAGGTCTCTCGTTCACTACATTTTTAATCATCTTTGTTCAATAATATTTTGGACCAGGTGTGATTCTGTTCTGATTTGACTGCATAGAACACTATTAACCTTCATTTTTAGCTTCACTTTATATGCTGCTCATTTCCCTCTTATGCGTTTTGCTTTCTCCGTGCCAGCATTAAATGTTATTTGTTGTTTCAGTTGCTAATTCAGCATCTGGCCATGGGACATCAACTGAAAATGACCCACCTGGCCACTACTGGCATATTTACATTTACTGTTGATTTATGTCACTGAATAACTTAATAAATACAGAATTTCAGCAGTGTTTTCTTTTCCACTTTGTCCACAAGTTATTGAAAAGTGATTTGGGAACTATTCTTCCATGCAAATGCACAATGCAGCAACTCCACCTATTGTCATAATAGAGTTTGAATTGGACTTTGTGATATTTGATTTATTTTGTGGCTAAGTGTCTTGACTGAATGATTTCCAATTTCACCAATTTACTAGAGTCTGACTTTGTTCCCCTGGTCTTTTGCAAAACAAAATAATGAAGAGAATAATAAAGAAACCGTAGCAGAAAATCTAGAAAATTAACAAATTTAGAAGCAGAATCAACAAGATAATAAAGAAAATTAACCAAAGACATAGCAAAAATGATGAAACTGAACAAACTCAGCAAACTTGAATGCAATAATCAAATAAATAATGAGGGAAATGATGAAAATAGGAAGTGAAATGTTAAAAGTAATAAAGAAAATGATCAAAAATGTAGGAAAGTGTACTAAATAAGAGCAAAATGAACAAAATCAATGTAATCATTCACATGGACCAAATAAGAAGTAGAATGGCAGAAATGAACAAAATAATCCAGGTTAGAAGCAAACTGTAGGAAACTGAGCAAAGTAATCTGGAAAAGAAGAAGGCTGGAAGCAAAATGAATGAATTAAAATTAATTTAAAAAAAAAACAAAAAAAATGAAGAACTAAAATGAACAAAACAAGAAGCAGAATGAAGAAAAACCAAGTTAGAAGCAGAGCGGACAACATAAGCAAAAAGCACATAATAATAAAGGTATTAAAGAAAAATGAACAATAGCAGAAGCAAAATGAACGGAATAATCAAGCAAATGAGCAAAATGAGAGGTACAGTATATGGGAAGAGAAATTAAGAAAATAAACACAATGTAAAGTAAAATGAACAAGAGCAGAAGCAATGAACAAAAATAAAATGAACAAAAATAAAAACAAAAGGGACAAAAAATGAGTGAAATAACAGCATTGAATAAAATCAGATGCCAAAATGAAAGAAAATGCACAAAATGAACATAGATAAAAGCAAAATGAATGAAATAATGAGAAAAATGCAAAACAAACTGAACAGACATATATTTTTATAATAAATAACATGAGATATTTAATTGTCCAGTTCAACCTATGAGCTACTTTTACTGTTATTGACCTGAAAATGAAGCATCTGTGGCCTCACATTAACACTCTCCATTCTGTCCTCTATCAACGTTTTCACATCCTCTAGTGACTCCACACTCGAAGCTGAATCCTTCCTCCTCTCCGTCTCTATCCTCCTGGGTGATGGTGGCCACTCTCCACCACGCTCCATCCTTCTTTCTTTTCCACGCGATTGCTCTCTCTCTCACCATCTGTGCGGCTTATTATTCCTCAGCTCGGAATCTCTCCTTCACCTCGCCGTATCCGTTCTTTCTCCTTTTCTGTCTGGTAGCCTCTGGTGACTTTGCTGGAGCTCTTAATCGGGATACGCAATTTCTATTTCCCATCCTTTTATCTGTCTCTCTTCATGTACAGTTTCTAGCGACGTGTACAGCTCCAGGTGATGCATTTGGTGAGGATTGATTTAGAGGAAAGGTTTTATATTTCTACCTCTTCCTTCTATTTAACTATTGATCCATTTCTTCATCCACTGAGGCTGTTTGTCACCAGTCCCCCTCCACTCAAAAGCAAGTTTTTATCATGCTTTGTTCAAATTCCAATAAAAAGTTTCTCATATTCATATGTTGCAGGGAGAAAAGTTTCTCTGTTAAGACCTATTTTAGTGTCAAATCTAAACACATCACGGCACGAAAATCATGTAAAAGAATATAGGAGACGTCTAGAAAATAAACTTAATAAAATATATTTGCTGGAGGTTGCATTGGGGTTGGCAATAAAACAATAATTATCACCATTATATATATATTTTTTATCATGATAGGATTTATTTTGAGCTGAATAAGAGCTCAAATTATACAAAATAGGCATTAAATCACAAAATTATGTGTACTTTCATCACCAGAAATAATTGTCATTTTCATCCAGTTACATAGTTTTGTCTTTTACATCACTTGGGAAAAAATTACATTGCAGTAAAAATCAAGTGACAGACAATTCTCCAATCCAGGTTTAATTATGCCACCATTTATACATATAATGTTAGTTAATTAGAAAACTAACTTTGCAACTAAAAAAGTAGAATGTGATGTCATAATTGTTTCTCCACCGTCAGTTCAGGACTGCTGAAGAATCTCTGCAGCACAACATAAACAAACCTGGAATGAATTTCACCTCTTTTACCACTTTATTCATGAAGAACACGGTGAAATTTGAAAAAGAAGTGACTGTTTTGGAGTTGTGACATACAAGGTATGGCTATTAAAAAAATGAAGCTAATACAATTTTATAGAAGAGTGTCCCACTCCTTCAATCTGCTCGCCTTCTGCATCCATATGCCGCATTCAGGTCTTCCACTGATCAAAGCAGTGCAGTAGGCCTTCTTCAAGCAATTGTTTCAGGACCTCTGTCGTTTTTTTCTTAACTTCTGACACAGACGCAAAAGATGTTCCTTTGACACAGATTTAATCTTGGGGAAAAGCCACACTTTGCCAAATTACGTAGGTGAATCAGGAGGGTGATCAAGCACTGGGATTTGCTTTACTGAGAGCATAGTGTGAGGTGGAGCATTGTGTTGATGAAGAATGACACCATTTTTATTCTATAGTAAGTTGGCAATCATTTCAAATGATTTTTTCAAATTGTTGAATATTTTCAGAACTTCTTGATGCGCATGGGCATCCAGAATGTTCATCTTGAACATCCTCTGCCTTCACTAAATCTTTTGTGGCATTTAAACATACATGTACATATGACGTGTGTTTAAATGGCAGGTTAATGTACAAAAAGATCCAACTGCTGTTCTGTTCAAGTTCTCCAAAAATGCTAATGGACTAAATACATTTAAACTGCTAATGCTAACACTAACACGGCTCAATCCATGAATAAACTAATGTTAGCTTTCCTCAATGTTCAGCTGTTTGTCATGCTGGTAAAACCTAATGTCAGCTATATAAAGTCATCAATAAAAAAACGGCTACACTGTGGTTAAACTTGCAATAATGCTGCTATTTTACGTGAAAGCTATGTATATTTAATAGTTCCATAGGTTAAAGAAGTAAACAAAATTTGTAAAATAACTTGTTCACTTAAAATTAGGCTGTCTGACACAGTTGAGGACAGACATTTCAACTCCTCCTTACACTTGCGTGGTACTGGCAGGGTGGTTGCAACCTATGACCTCACCCTCAGATGTCGACAGATGTTACATAATGTACCTTTAATGCGTTGCTCGACTTTTAAGTTGATCATTTTCTGACACCTTAGCAAAAATACGGGCACTTCAGTCAGTAGCTAGCAGTAATCTAAAGACATCACTTATTGGAGACTTACAGCAGTTGTGTGTGAATACACAACCTTTAATATAAAACGACCATGAAACATGTGGTTTTATCTTCACAAGTCTTATTATTTAATAGACATATCTCATATATCAGATGAGATTGAAATAAAGTCAGTTAGCCCTTTCCCAAAGAACAAGCTGATATTTTACTCTTTTTACTGTGACTTTCTTGACTTGCCAAACTGTCTCTTAAATTGACAAACGTGTGATAATAATGGAGGAATTCAAATACAATTTTAAAAAAATGCAATCTCTTGTATCATTGTCTGTAATGTGTAGGTTCAATAACCTGTAACAGAGAGTGAAGCAGGTGCTGGGACTTCTGCTCTCTATTAATGGAAGACAAATCACTCAAAATGTCAAAATAAAAGCATGTATAAATGACCTAAGTGAATCGTGGTAAAAGCAAAGTGAACAAAACAGTCAAGAAAATGAACAAAATCAGAAGCAGCGCGAACAACATAAGTAAAATGTACACAACAATAAAGATAGCAAACAAAAATTAACAAAAACAGAATTATAATAAACAGAATAAACAAGAAAACAAATTAAAAATTAACAAAATAAGAGGCACAACGAAGAAAGATAAAGAAATAAAAAAGATGGGAAGTGAACTGAACAAAATAAAAAGTAAAAGGAGCAAAATTAGAAACAAAAGGGGCAAAATGACAAGTGAAATGTAGAAAATGAACAAAATCAGAAGCTGAAACAAACAAGACAGACCACATAAAATTTCAAAATAAAAGCATGTACTATATAGTTATGCTGTGTTTTCTTATTTGCATATTCACTCAGCGCTTGAGGAAAGCTTAGCAATGTCCTTATGATGTTGTGACCTGGTGCAGTGGTTGCCCCCCCTCCCTACCATCTTTATGGCCTCGGGATACAGAGGCTCGATGAGCACTCCTCTGCTTGTGGCGACGCTCTCCACCAGCTCATTGAGTGCAGCGCGTTTGATCTCCTTCCCCTTCAGGTCGGCCACGCAGTCCAGGAAATCAAACAGCACACAGCACTGCTGCAGCTTCTTACAGAACAGGTCGTGTAGCTCTGCCACCGGGGCATCTGGAGTAAGAGACAACGACAGGTTGGAAAATAAACAAATAAGACTTAAGACCCACAAGGAAAATGTCATGTCATATTCATCATCAACTGATGGAATATCCACATTTTTAACTGAGAATTGATTCACATATTATAGCACGCACAACTTACAGTATGTTAACTGATTTTGTGCACTGGCACAGCAGGTACATACAACATTAAATCAAAACGAACAAAATAAGCAAAATGCACACTGAGGAACTGAACCATCAAGAAAATGAACGAAAGTGCACCAAATAATAAATGAATAACAATGAACATAATAACCAACAGAAATGGAGACAGAAAAAACTATTGAGCATTTCAAAAAAATACAAATATGAGCAAACAAATCAAGAAATTTAAATAAAATGACAAAACAAACAACAAAATTAAAAGTAATAGAAAGACTTGAATCATCAAAAATGTGCAACACAATCAAAAAAATTAATTGAACAAAAAATATGAACAAAATAATCAAAGGAGCTGACAAAAAAAGCTCGAAACAAGTGACAAAATGAAGTAGTAGTAATAGTGAGGAAAATATAAATGAATGAAACAATTATGAAAAAAATGCATTAAGCAAAAATTTAAACCATGAAGGAAAAGTATAAAAATAAGCAAGAAAAATAACCAAATAGTGAAGGGAATAAATAAAAATGAACAAGATGAGCAAGAAAACAAACAAAGTATACAAAATAACACCAGGAAAAAAAATTTCAATAAAGAAAATTGACAAAAATCTGTGAAAACCTGACAAAATAATAATCAAACTGGCAACCCACATGAAAGGGTTCCACAGTCCCAGCCAGAGAATTAAGAAACTCAGATTCAAAACACAAATAGAAGCCACAGCTCGATCAAATCCAGGTGAAAGAGGGGTTTTTTTTCTTTTGATTTTGACACAATGAGAAAGAGCAGGAAAGAAAGCTGGAGTTTACAAAAATGTGTTCCACCGGCTGGATGTGCTCTCCAGGGAAAGAGACGCATTACCACTACCACACACACACACACACACACACACACACACCCCCACACACACACACACACACACACACACAGCTTGGTCCAGAGGCCGGGGTGTATCTCAGTCCTATTAACTGTCAGATTCATTCAACAGACCTGTTCATCACAATGAAACAACCTGCCACTCGCTGGCACATTAAAACCTCCTATCTCCAAAAACTACACTTCACACCGCCGTAGGCGACGAGTCCGAACATGAAGATGGGTTTTAAATGAGTCCACACGCTGTACGGAGGTGTGGACATCATGTGAGACACAAGGTTAAATTGAAAACAAAAATACCAGCGTGAAGAATTAAAAGCTCTGACAGAAGACCAGTAGAAATCACCACAACGCTAAATCAAAATGAACAAAATCGGCGCTAAATGAACAAAAATGACAAAGATAATCCAAAAAAAGGAGCAAAAGCAATAAAGAAAATTAGAAAAATGAACAATACAGTTAAGAAAATGAACAAAATACCGTATTTTTCACACTATAAGGCGCACCGGATTATAAGGCGCACCCTCAAAAAATGATCCATTTTTGTTTTTTGTTCCATACATAAGGCACACCGGATTATAAAGCGCATTACGCAACACAAAACTTAGATAAGTCAATCTTTATTAAAAATTAAAAATATTATAAATTAAACATTTATTCAAGGCTTTCCACAGTAACAAAAAGTCGTACTAAAG